>BQNB010031938.1:3580-53568 GCA_026074375.1 Tanacetum coccineum | reverse complement strand
TGATCAATATATTACATTTTCAAGTTTTTGATATTCTGCGATGAATAGTGTTTTTACTGTTCACGACAGCTATTTTACTCGTTTTTAGTTTTAATTAGCGTAAACTTGTAATCGTAATAACTTATTTGTTTTAATCCCGATTTTAGCGATTCTTTCGAGTACGATCTCGTAATTAAAAGTTATATCATATTTTAGATGTTTTAAAAACATAACTTTCTGTAATGAATAGTAACTTTTATAAAAATAGTTTTATAAAAGTATTAACTATCGTAAACTTGTAAATGGCGTATCTTCTTCGTTATTAATCGGTTTTTCGAGTTCTTTATGACCCATCGATCCTTGTGACATGTAGTATTTTATAAAATCATAAAACATATATGTAATTTTCGAATTACAAACAGCCCCTAAGATATTATTTTCCAAAATGTGTTTAAAACTTGTTTTATGTATTATTTAATTTAGTAGTTTACTTTAAAAACCCTAATAACCATATGTAACATATGTGATACTTATATTAATGTCCATTAGTCCATATATTTTTCATTTGTCCATGATTAACAAGTTTAACAATTTACTTTCCATTATTTTCACATGTGAAGATTAAGAAACCTTATAAAACCCTAATTTAACCTAAACATGTTTATACTTAAACCATATGTTAACATACTTTTACTTTCACTTTTCCATGATATATATGACCATATGACATAAGAATAAGTGCATAAAATCATAAACATAAATAATAACTCATTTTACATATTAAAAAGTCCTTAGTGGTGATTTAGCCATAATTAACATATTACACATAAAATAATGATAATAAAAAGTATGAAGGAATTAGGAAGACCTTAGGGATGATGTATGAGATGAGAAATAAGTGCTAAACCCGTGCTTAGACTCAAAACCAAAGCTTACAAGCTTATAAACCCTAGATTAGGTTTGAAACCCTAATCTTTCCTTTTCTTCCTTAATACTTGCAAATGATGAACCAATGCTTGCAAACACCTTAGTATGCCTTAGGATTGATGTGTAAAGGGTTGTATAGGTTGTATAAAAATTTTGTATGATTTGCTTATATGAGCTTATAATGCCGTGAGCTATAAGAGAGACAAAGAAAGAGTTTTGGTGATTTTTTGTTAAGTGTTTAAGAAAGGAAGAGTGCATGCATGCTATATATAGTGAAAATATCTTATTAACCTAACCATGGTTATATCTAGTTAGGGACTTACTAGGAAGGTTCATAGTGCAAGTAGCCAAGTGCTTACAAAGGTGTAAGAGTTGGTTCCCTATGATATTTTGTAATATCTAGATATTTAGGGCAAGTCTTGCAAACAAGGTAAGACTTGGTCCTATCTTGAAAATTTCGGCCACATATACATATATATGTTGTTATATTTATTAATTTGAGTATTGGGTATAATCGTGGGTATTCGTTTAAGCGTAGTTAGGTTTTGGTGCTTCCGGGAATGCCGAAACGCGTTTTATCGCGAAACGTAAGCATTTTACGTAGCCAATAAAAATAAGATGAACAAAGTTATTAATTATCCTCAAAATAATCATATAACACTTGCTTGATGTAAACATTTAATCGTTTAATGCCCGTTTACATTGAATGATCATTTTTAGCTTACGCGATTTAACGTAACGATTTCCATTAAAAACGAACGTGTACAATACTAAAAATAAATGGTGACTTTATTAACGTCGTACATTGTCCTAAAACACGGGGTGTTATATGTTTTACAAACTCATACATGTATTCCTCAGATGTACAAGATGTTGTACAAACTCCAACACTTCTCCCTACAGCACTTCCATCCCATACTTCTTACAACACATACCCTCTTATCGTTTGTTGCATTATCATTTGTTTATCTCTTTTGCAACAAACGATTAAACACTCCTTCTACACAATCCTACAACACATCCTTCCTAATCATTTGTTTACCCTTCTTACCCAACAAATGATTATATCCTCCACACACTCTAAACATTACTTTCTCAAATCATCCAATAATCAAATTTGCCCACTCTTTTCTCTCTTATTGGCAATGTGATTATAAACTCAAATCAATCCTTTGATTTCACTCTAATCATCATCATCTTCATACTTCATCTTCAAACCTTCTTCATGCTTAAACTCTTCTTCATACAAACCTTCCCCAAATAATACCCACACATGACAACTCACATTCTCTTACACAATGTACATTCCTTGTACGTGTTGTACTTCTTGTTCCCTTCATTCCCAACATAGGCTCCTCCACATCAAATCAAAACATTCTCCGCCACATATCTACTATTCACCGTCTTCCTCACAATCTATTTGAATTCTACACATACACACACTCTATCATCCTATCCCTTAATCTTACCACTTTATCAATCTAACTTACCTCACTCTCTTCTCCTCCCTTAGATTGAAATTCACATATCAAACAAACACACTTCCCTCTACAAACTAACATACTTCACTCTCTAAACAAACACACTCTATATTCACCCTTGATCTTGCCACTTCACCTATCCAACTTACCCTTCACCTTCTTATCTCTACCTTTCATTTCAAACAAGATCAAGAGGCTCCTTTCCATCCCATCACCATCACATCATGCCAACTCATGATAACCCATACACAACCCATTCTTATCCCTTTCTTTATTTTACACATGTGCTCAATATATTTGAAATTCAAATTTTAAATCTTCCTCCATAACATCCACCATTTCTCTCCATGTTAGGAATATTCCAAGAATATTCTCTTGTACCTAAACTAGCCTCTCAACCCATTAGTTTGATTCCATCTAAGATAGTTATATTTTAAGGAATACCCAAACTACCCTTGTCTGTTAATTCTTTTCTCTCCTTTCAATATTGGTCAAACAAAAGGCTTTTAAATACTTCACAAACACTTTTATCAAATGGCTATTTAAGTTGGTTAACCTTGAGTGTAAGAATGATTGAAAGGTCATAGCGTGAAGTACAATTGGGGGTTTAACAAGAGCGAGTAGTTAAAAAGCCAAAAACCCGAAAATGTCAGACCCCCAAATCAAGTCAAAGCGAAATATAGTAATCCGAGGGCGTGACATCATAAATACCATCACACAAGTATAATGAACGACCACAAAGGGACGTTTTGAAAAGTAAATACCGTTACATTGATGAAAATAAACTTAGTCTTTACATAATTCAAATGGTTTAAAAGATAAATGCAGAAGCTTAACAAGGTTTGGAAAATGTTCAACGGTATTTAGATAGTAAGACAGTTCTTGAAAATTCAGGCCATGCACATGTCATCACATAGCACATTCAAGTATTCCACAGCTAAACATCTCAGAAAACATGCTTAAAACATCAACAAATAATGTTGGTGAATTCATGAGTTTAAAGTAAATGTACGTTTGGACCACAAGATTTAACAACGTGTGACTGTTTTAACACATACAATCTCACAAAAGTATTTACGTTTGCTCTAAGCTCATGACACCTGAAGCTAATACAGTTTGTAGCATAAAGTTAATTATACTTAGTTTCCAAGTAGGTATCTAGTTCAAAATACCTAGGAGATTTGACATGGTATACATCCATTTTAATCAGCCATTAGATTAGGTAAGAATCACCAAACCCGGATGAGGATTATCAATCCCTAATAGATCTATTAATAGTATTCGCGCTTACTTACCAGTACAATCGATCAAGTAATTAACGGTTCATGATAGTAGCATTTCAGTGAATTATCAGGACTTAGGCAAACACGTAAACAAGTAAGAGTTTCAATAGGTACTTGCGTCCAATTTTTAAAAGCAAGCAACGTTTCTCACCCCAAAAGTTGAAATATATATTAGCAAAATGGTAAAATGCGGGGCAATGAACTTACCTTATGTAATCGGTGAGCAAAGGAGATCAATCAATGAAATCAACATAAGAAAGGAGTAGTCGATGACTCTAACCACAATCTAAGTAAAAGACGAGTCTTAGGAGCTAGAAAAATACAAAACGAAGTGTAATTCGGTTTTCATAGTTTGACATCATCCATATGTGTATGTGCCTCCGTTTATAGAGTAAAAATGCGTTTTAATGAAAATAATACATCCTTAGTTAAATCATGACATTTGTACACAATACTACTATTTTTAGAAAGTTTCTATTTTTGGAAAGTTTAGAAATCCTGGACGTTAATACCATCCCCTACTTTTGGTTAAGTCCATTAACCCTAAACGCACCATGGGGAAACATAAGCGTCTACTCCCACCTCTATCTCATTGGTATTTGTCCTATAAGTAACTTACTATCTTTAGTAACATCCGACGTTTTTTATTTTATCGCTTTTAGAAGGTTTCTAACTTGCCCTAATATTATATAAGTGTTACGATAACTTTCGCTAAGGTTTTGTAGGTTCAAACGGACTCAAAATCGCTCGAAAAGCCCATTTCATATTCCAATCAGCTCACTATTTATTTAAAGCGTCTTAAAAATAACTCAACTTTACGATAGTATAACTCTCTCATCTTTGAATTTCAAGTTTAAAGAATTCATGCTATTTTAAGTAAAATTTTATTCCAAACAACTTTTGTGTTATAACCTTTTACCGAAAGGACCTTAAAGGGGTCAAATCCTCGTTTTGAAAACTTATCAGATTGTAAAATAAAGCTGGGAAAATAGTTTAGTTTTGTCAAGTTTAAAAATCGTCATAACTTCTTTGTTATAAGTCCGTTTTTGATGTTCTTTGTATGAAAATTTATCTAGACAAAATAAGCCACCCAAATATTAATGTTTAGCCTTGTCAAAACATTTTCGAGTCGACCTAAACCCTCTAACCATTTTCAGACAGAATCAAACATAGCTGAAATCAACTTCAAACCTCATCACAACTCCACAATAACCTAAAACTATCCTAATCCCCTTCATATACTGATAACGCTCAAATTAAATATGTTTTAGTAGCGTCATCCATACTTTTGTATAAGTTATTTGGCTATTTATCTATGGTTTTGTTACTTTATTGCATCAAAGTGTGTTTGCAAGTTTATTTGTAGCCAAGTACAAGAAAAGAGAAGAAAAGAACTAGGAAATCAAGTTTTATACGAGTACGAAGAATCCCGAGTCAAGACTAAAGATCATAAGCATTTCAAGAATGCAAGACCCAATCATTCGAGCTTCCAAGTCCTAAGTATGAGCCTAGACGAAGAATTAATGAAGTATAAAGACCCACAACCAAGCACGATTCAAATGGAGAGCTTAAACAAAAAATCGAGCAACACTCATGTGGGAACAAAGCCCCAGCCGGCCAGCTAAGACGACGAGCCGGGCGGCTCGACTACGTTTGATGCATCACTTTTGTCTTGAAGCTCCTTGAACGATCAAGGAGGATCTAGACTTCTATTCCCTTTCATTTTATGACCCTTTGGCCCCATGTTAAGCATTAAATACCCCAAGGTCTTCCTAGTAGTATAAATAAAGGTCTTGGCTAGTGTTTTAGACATCATTAATCAATATTCAATCAATCCCATTAACAAAGATCTCTACCCTCCGCTCGGAATGAGCATGTGAATGTCGTATTCACATGGAGTAGCTTGACATATGATCCGCCGGTCAAACCAAATGCTAAGACCACCGTCATCCATGATGATAGTGAAGATGAGGTTGACGAATCTGAAAAGGAAGTAAAGCCATCTTCTTCTAAACAAACCGAATCTGCTCCACCACCACTCAAGGCGTATAAGCCAAAAATTCCGTACCCTCAACGCCTACGCAAAGAAAAGATAGAAGAACACTATGCCAAATTCATTAATCTAATCAAAGAAGTTAGGATCAACGTACCCCACGTTGATGTCCTAGCCGGCATGCCTAATTACGAGGAGTTCTTAAAAGATCTCTTAAGTAACAAAAGTAAGATGGAGCAAATCTCTGCTGCCTTCTTAAACAAAGAATGCTCCGCAATTGTTCAAAACAAGCTCCCACCTAAACTGGGTGATCTTGGAAGTTTTCTGATCCTATGCATCGTAGCATGTTCAGTTGAATATCTCGCCTTGGCTGATCTTGGCGAAAGCATTAACCTGATGCCATATTTACTATACGCTTTACTCTCGGAAAACACCTTGAATCCTACAAGGATGCATATCCGCTTAGCTAATCATACTTACCAATACCTGATGGGAATTGTGGAGAACATGCTCGTCCAAGTTGGGAAATTCATATTCCCGGTTGATTTCGTTATCCTACAAATGGAAGTGGATGACAAAGTTCCTCTCATTTTAGGACGACCATTTTTGCACACCGCTGATGCAATCAACAAAGCTATGCAACATTCTCATTCTAATGATGACACATGTTTCCGCATGGATGTCATTGACAAAGTAACGGAAGAAGAACTTGATGCATTGCTCGATGATTCCAAACCATTTTCCACCACGTCAGAAAAGATTAGCGAATCATCTCTCGACTATGAAATCAAAGAATTCATGGCAATCGAAATCGAAGAAATCCCTGAGCAAGAGGAAGAGGTCAAGGATAATTTTGAAGAATTACCCCTCGAGGAAATTTTAAGGATCAAGAATTCTATCCAAGACCCACCAACTGATCTTGTGATGAAACCTCTTCCCAAACATTTAGAATATGCTTTTCTAGAAAAAGAATCTTTTATTCCAGTAGTCATATCTGCTCTACTCAAAGATGATGAAAAGAAGCATCTTGTTTCCGTCCTTAAGAAACACAAAGAAGCGTTTGCCTAGAAAACATCTGATATTCCAGGCATTAGCCCATCTTTTTGCAAACACAAAATTAACTTCGAGGACGATGCCAAACCTGTTATTGAAAGGCAACGCCGACTTAACCCAAACATAAAAGAAGTCAAAAAAGGAGATTATCAAACTTCTCGATGCTGGTATAATCTACCCCATCGAAGATAGCCCCTAGGTGAGTCTGGTATACTGCGTACCTAAAAAAGGAGGAATGACCATTGTGACAAAAGAAAAGAATGAATTTGTTCCTACAAGAACTGTCACCGGTTGGCGTGTTTGTATTGACTATCGCAAGTTAAATGAAGCCACTCAAAAAGATCATTTTCCTCTACCCTTCATGGATCAAATGCTGGAAAGATTAGCGGGGAATAAATTCTTCTGTTTTCTAGATGGATTTTCTAGTTACTTTCAAATTCCAATCGAACCTGCCGATCAAGAAAAGACCACATTCATTTATCCTTATGGAACTTACGCTTACAAGCGTATGCCTTTTGGTCTTTGCAATGCACCAGCCACTTTTTAGAGATGCATGATCGCCATCTTCCAAGACATGCTTGAAACCTCCATGGAAGTTTTCATGGACAATTTTTCGGTATTTAGAGATTCATTCGATTCTTGCCTCATGAATCTCGAGCAAATGCTCGTTCGATGCAAACAAGCTCATCTTGTTCTGAACTGGGAGAAGTGTCACTTCATGGTGACAGAAGGAATTGTGCTTGGACACAAAGTGTACAGTGCAGGATTAGAAGTCGACAAGGCAAAAATCAATGTAATAACCAAACTTCCACCACCCACTAACGTCAAAGCCGTTAGGAGTTTTCTAGGACATGCAGGAGTCTATCGTCGATTCATCAAGGATTTTTGCAAAATCTCTCGTCTAATGACAAAACTTCTCGAGAAAGATGCAATTTTTGATTTCAATAAAGAATACATCGAGGCATTCAAATTGCTCAAAGAAAAGTTAACGAATGCACCCTTTATGGTTTCACCAGATTGGTCACAACCATTTGAACTTATGTACGACACAAGCGATTTTACTGTCGAAGCCATGCTCGGACAACGGGAAGGAAAACATTTCCGTCCTATTTATTTCGCTAGCGAAACTCTTAACAACGCTCAACAAAATTATACGGTCATTGAGAAAGAACTACTTGCCGTAGTTTTCACGTTTGATAAATTTTGATCGTCTCTTGTTCTTTCGAAAACCATCATTTTCACGGATTACTTTGCGTTGAAATAACTGTTTGCTAAGCAAGATGCTAAACCGCGTCTTATTCGATGGATTTTACTACTCCAAGAATTTGATGTTGAGATCAGAAACAAGAAAGGAGCAGAAAATGTAGTGCCATACCATTTGTCATGACTTGAAAATCCACATCTGGAGGACTTAAGGGATGACGATATCGATGATAATTTCCCTGACGAAACTTTAATGAACATCTCCTCAACTGAGGAAGATAAAATACCATGGTTCGCTGATTTTGCCAATTATAAAGTTGGAAAAATTCATAAAAAATGGTTGACTTACGCTTAACGATGCAAGTTCTTTTCAGAACTTAAGCACTATTTCTAGGACGAACCATATCTCTTCAAAATGTGCCCCGATGAAATGATCAGGTGATGTGTTTACGGGGACGAAACTCGAAAGATTCTTGATGAATGCCATCACAGCAAAGAAAGTTTTTGATGCTGGATTCTATTGGCCAACAATCTTTAAAGAGGCTCATACTCTAGTTCAAAACTATGATGCATGCCAACGTTCTGGTAGCCTTTCATGAAGAGATGAGATGCCTTAAAACAACATCCAAGTCAATAAAATATTCGACATATGGGGAATCGATTTCATGGGACCATTTCCTAAATCCCATAAGTTCGAATATATTCTAGTTTCTATTGACTACGTGTCCAAATGGGCAGAAGTTGAAGCTTTACCCACTAATGATGCACGAGTTGTGATCAATTTTCTCAAAAAGTTTTTCTCTCGATTTGGCATTCCAAAAGCTTTAATCAGTAACAGAGGTACTCGCTTCTGTAACAGACAAATGGAGAAAGTTATAAAATAATATGGAGTTCGTCATTCTTTCGCTACAACTTACCATCCGTAGATAAGCGGCCAAGTTGAAAACACCAACAAAGGTTTAAAGAGAATTCTTAAAAAAATAGTCAAAGATAACCCTTCCTTTTGGTTGAAGAAACTTGGTGACGCTCTGTGGGCATTTCGTACGGCATACAAAACACCAATTGGCACTACGTCATATCGGTTATTATACAAAAAACATGTTACTTACCTTTCAAAATCGAACATCGTACTTACTGGGCTTTAAGAAGATGTAATCCCGATCTTAAACTCGCAGGAGAAAAACAATTTTTGCAATTGCAAGAACTCGATGAATTGAGACTCCATGCGTATGAGAATTCCAAGCTCAACAAAGCTCAAACCCAAAGCTTATTTTGATAGGAAGCTTAGATTCTGGAAAGAAATCAAAGTCGGGGACAAACTTCTCTTATACAATTTAAAGTACAAGTTCAAAGCCCCAAAACTCATATCAAAATGGTATGGACCATTCATGGTTAAACATGGTTTTTCGTCTGGTTATGTCGAGTTATATGACAAACACGGAGGAAACTTCATTGTCAATGGACATCGTGTTAAACTATACCATGATGAGGAACAAATTAATGAGTTGACAACTGAAGAAATTCACCTCATGTGTGAACAAGGAAAAATGAAAGCTATTTCATTCATGGCACCATTTCCACTAGACTATCGCGAAACCATGCCATGGGTCGCAGAGAAACCGTTCATATACAGCGTAGTGGAAAACACTTGCAACGAAGCTAAGCTGTATGACCTTAATGAAACCGGGGAGTGAAGAATTAAAGGAAATTTCCTTTACGTCAAAAAGGATTCGAGTAAGAAATATCCACTCGAGGAAAAATGAAGCTCAAGAAGTATGAGTCCGGCTGATGACTTGTTAATAAAATAAGCGCTTCTCGGGAGGCAACCCGTGTATTTTTAGTGTTTTCTGTATTTTAATTTCTCGCTTAACTTCCAAAGTCTACACCCAGATCTTTTAAAACAATCTCAAGCTTGAGTGTGGGGGTGTAGTTCAAAAAAATAAAAAATACTGTGCTTTTCGTAGTTTGTGTAAAGATTACTGCAGGTTATGACGCCAGAAGCATATGGATCTTAAGTACAAATCTCATGCCCGGATATCTAGTTCTATCTTACTCTTATTTCCCTATTTTATGCTTTGTTTCATTTTGTCGCATTGAGGACAATGCTAAACTTAAGTATGGGGGAGTAGATAGGGAAAACGAGGTATATTTTTAAATTTCCACATTTTTGGGCCAATTTTAAATTTGTGTGCTTGTATGCCCTTGTGATCTAGTTATATTCACACTTTTAGGATAATATATTAGAATAACTAGATTCATCCACTGGTAAAATCTGTAAAGTTTGAAAAATTAAGATGTATCCCGATTACTATTGTAATCTATTCTGAGATCGATAACATTTGCTAGCACTTATTATAGCCTTTTCACTAAATTATGAGGATTTGAGCCTATTTCATATATAGCATACATCTTTTTATGCTTGAATCTTTTTGCTATGAGTGTGCCGGTGATTTTATTTATTCTAGAACTTGTGCTTGTAAATCATTACGATTAACGTAGTAAGATCATACTTGTATGATAATAAGTGTATGCGTGTGATAAATGAACAATTTATGAGACCAAATGGCCTTATAATTTTACCTTAATGCCTTGAGCTAACCATCTTGGTTAGTTAATCTTTTCATTTGGACCCATTTGTTAGTGCTCACTTTTAACACCAGATCCCCCTGATATGCTAAACCATCTTGTTCTTAATTGATAAATCCACCAAAGATATACACCATTTAGCCTAAACCTTACCCTAGTCAAAGTCTATTGGTTGGTTGCTAGCTACTTGGAATGATGGTTGTTATGTGGGAAATCTTTATGAATTTTGAGAAAGTTGCTAGCTCCATGTCTTTTGACATTTTGCTTTATGATGATAATCGATCGGAGGTTGGTCGAGTTTTGGTATAAATAAAAAAAATAATAATAAAATCCAATGTGCTTAATAATATGAAGATGAAGGAAGACGAATAGAAATTAGTATCGATAAGCCAATATGCTAAGACGTGATACCGAAAAAAATATGAATAAAATAAAATGTATCATCACTCAAATTCATATGGATAGCGGAATGTGGTAGCTAGAAATGCTTGGTTTGTAGACTTTCAACTTATAAATCCAAAACATATCCATGCCTTGTCCACTAAAACCTGACAAACTGCTTCTTTATACGCATTCACTTGGTGCTTACGCCCCATCGGTTGCTGTTTTGTTTCTTGTACAAGCTTATGATAATAAATCTAGTCATGACTGAGCTTTGAGTGTGATTTCTCTTACTCCACCAACAAATAATAAAATAAGTGGCGAGTGAATTATACTTCATTCCTTTTTTGTGAGGTTCTTAGAAATGTTAATCAAGTAAGAAAATCAACGGGTATTGTCAAACATCTCGACTTTTCACCAATAAAGCATAAGCGACGAGTCTCTTCTTGTATTTGTACTTGAAAGACTTGCATCATATTTTTCCTAATCATTTTCATGTACCATGTGGATTTGTTTATTTCTAGATTTGCTTGAGGGCTAGCAAAGGTTAAGTGTGGGGGGGATTTGATAACGCTCGAATTGAGTATGTTTTTAGTAGCGTTATCCGTACTTTTGTATAAGTTATTTGGATATTTATCTATGGTTTTGTTACTTTATTGCATCAAAGTATGTTTGCAAGTTTATTTGTAGCCAAGTACAAGAAAAGAGAAGAAACGAATGAGGAAATCAAGTTTTATACGAGTACGAAGAATCTCGAGTCAAGACTAAAGATTAGAAGCATTTCAAGAATGCAAGACCCAATCATCCAAGCTTCCAAGTCCCAAGGATGAGCCTAAACGAAGATTTACTAAAGTATAAAGACCCACAACCAAGCACGATTCAAACAGAGAGCTTAAACGTAAAATCAAGCAACACTCACGTGGGGATAAAGCCCCAGCCAGCCGGCTGAGACGACGAGCCTGGCGGCTTGTCTGCGTCTGATGCACCACTTTTGCCTTGAAGCTTCTTGAACAATCAAGAGGGATCTAGACTTATATTTCCTGGCATTTTATGACCCTTTGGCCCCAAGTTAAGCATTAAATACCCTAAGGTCTTCCTAGTAGTATAAATAGAGGTCTTGGTTACTGTTTTAGACATCATCAATCAATCTCCAATCAATCCCATTAACAAAGATCTATAATACTCTCTTAAAGCTATGAATCCTTCTTAGAATCCCAGGAAAATCCCAGAAGTTTGAAGGAGAAAGAATCTATCTTAGGAGGTCAAGAACATCAAGAATTCCTAAAGGCATCCAAGCCTCATTTCTTGTAATCTTTACATACTTTGTAAAAACCTTTTAATCATGTTTATGAATCCTTTAATTTCTAGAAATATGTCTTTGATTGCTATGAGTGGCTAGTATCTTTATACACTTGATTAAATGATGTTTGTGGAATGATGATTTGATTATGATTGTAATAACATGTTTTCTTCAATTTCAAGCTATTTTCTGAGATCCATCTATACTTATGATTCATGTGACATTGTTTTATTAAATCGGATTGATTGTTAAACACATCATATGCCGAAAGGGATCTTGTTAACAATCAATTGTTGCCTTTTATCTATGATTGGCTACCTTTTGTATTGACCATTTCTTAAGCGGTTTGATCTAACAAGAAACATAATTGTAGGTGTTAACATGCTTGTGAAACAAACCAGAAATCAAACTAGTTAAAACATGAAGTAGTCTTGAATTGATTGATTGAACTTAAAGCTTGTTTTTGTCACTTAAGGTCTTGACGAAGATTGAAGGTCTTGAAAACAATATATTAGATCACTATCTAATTCATATAATCAACATGTTAAAATGTTCATCACAATCATACAAATTAGATTTCCCAAACTAGTTTAATCAAGTGTAGTTTTTAATCATTTGAATCTTTATAATCTCAATTATTTGCTTGTTAGAATTGTTAGCACCGAACTTTAAAACCACCTAAACACACTAATCCCTGTGAACGATCCCGGCTTACCATACAATCTCTTGCTATCAACGGACGAATACATTTATTCGTATGTGTTGCTAAGAAATTCGGTATCCGTGTTATAAATTTAAAACTTATCGATATCGCACGCATCATGTACCTAATACACAACAAAACCACTTAACCTAATCACATCATCTCTTTCACTTAACGCTACCTTTATCGCCTAGCCTTTGGCCACAACTCAAAAGTACACATTAAAACGCAAGATTTAAAATAAAGTTTTAAACTTTGAAGCTAGTTGTACAACCTTAATCATTTTAGTATTTTTGTAAAATAAAAGACCTCAAACATGAATGACATCAATATTTTAAGGAAACAAGAGTTGGTGAAAGAAAGATTTGTGTAGAAATTTACACAAATGAATATGATGATAATACTTGATGTAAAAGAATAGTGAATAAAGTCTTGAACTTTTACCTCAAGATCAACAAATGATAACCCGAAATCACCAACAAATGAACCCAAACACAATAGGAATAAACCACAATAGATAACCCATCTTCAAATCTTGAATAAAGGAGCAACAAATACCAAATGTGGTGTTTGTTTGGTTCAGACGACGCATAAAAAAAAGAGATGAGAAGAAATTTAAAGTATGTGTTTTTAGTGAGAAGAAGTTTTTAGAGAGTGAACGTATAAGTTGGTGAAATGAATGGATAAAGGGGAATATATAAGGGACTAGGTTTATGCATTGGATTGAACCTAGAACCTTCTCACCAAAGGAATCCAAAGTTGATGGGTACTATAGAGACCAACTTGCTAAAAATATAGGAGGGTGTCACCAAGGGGGGAGGGGCGGACGACATTAAGCAAAAGGGGTGGGACCAAAGTTGTTGATTATTGTTTCTTTTCCACTAGATATTTTCCCATGATTATTTACGATATTTAATCGTGTTCATGCATTTATTTCTAGTATTATATGCAATACCTAAAAATTACAAAACGCGTGACTTTTCTGAAATAAGTCACAAAAGTTTGAATATATGCTTACAAGATAAACACGCGATAGTCTTCCAAAGACTACGTTAAATATCAAGCTGGAACGCATCCGGTAACGGTTCTCAGCTATACGCAGGCAAACTTCCCGGTTCTAGGTCAAATTGACACGTAACTTATAAAAATTAAATTATTGCACGTAGAAGTTTTAAATAATGACCTGGAAATTTACGGAGTGTTATAGTCTTTCCTCATTGAAAGAGATTTGTCCCCAAAGCTCACGTTGTAGCATTCGACGAAGGTATGGGATTGGTAAAAAGGTGTGGATATTTCTTCCGTATTTGATCTTAACGTTCCCAAGTAAACTCAGGACCTCTCTTTGAATTCCAACGTACTTTCATGATTGGGATACGGCTTTGCTTTAAACGTTAGACCTCACGGTCCATGATTTCAACCGGTTCCTCTATGAAGTGAAGTTTGTCGTCAATCTGAATTTCTTCTAACGGGATGACAAGTGTCTCATCAGATAAATACTTTTTCAAGTTTGAGACGTGAAAGGTACTATGAACTCTGCTTAGTTGTTCTAGGAGTTCAAGTCGATAAGCAACGGTTCTACATTTAGCTAAAATCTTGAAAGGTCTAATATATTAGGGGTTCAGCTTTCCCCGTTTGCTGAAATGTATCAGGCCTTTCCATAGGGACACTTTCAGCAAGACCTTGTCTCCAACCCAAAATTTAAGAGGTTTACGCCTATTATCGGCATAGCTCTTTTGACGATCACGAGCAGCCTGAATTCGACTCTTGATTTGAATAATTTTCTCAGTCGTCTCATGAATGATTTCTGGTCCGGTGAGTTGGCTATCCCCAACCTCAGTCCAACAAATAGGTGATCAACACTTATGACCGTATAGTGCCTTAAAGGGAGCGGCTTTAATGCTCATGTGATAACTATTGTTGTATGAAACTCCACCAAGGGTAGATGTCGATCTAACCCCTTTCCAAAATTGATCATGCAGGCACGTAGCATGTCTTCTAACGTTTGGATGGTCCTCTCGCTTTGACCATCAGTTTGCGGGTGATAAGTCGTACTCATGTCCAACTGAGTACCTAAGGCTTTCTAAAGCGACTGCCAGAAGTGTGAAGTAAATCTGCTATCTCTATCGGAGACAATTGAAACTGGTACTCCATGCCTCGAGACCACTTCTTTCAAGTATTGTCTCGTTAGTTTCTCTATTGAATCAGTTTCTTTCATTGGTAGAAAGTGTGCAAATTTGGTAAGATGATCAACGATTACCCAAATCGTATCTTGACCAGTCGACGTCTTTGGTAGCTTAATAACAAAATCCATTGTAATCTTTGCCCACTTCCATTATGCCATCTCTGGTTGGACAAACAAACCAGATGGATTTTGGCATTCTACCTTAACCTTGGCACATGTCAGGCACTTATTAACATAGGTGGCTATTTTTGCTTTCATGTTGGGCCACCAATACAATTTCTTGAGATCGTGATACATCTTATCTGATCCCGGATGAATAGAGTACTTAGACTTATGTGACTCATTCATGATTAAGTATCTCAATCCTCCAAAATGTGGCACCCAACTTTGTTTCTTAATACAAAGCGTTCCGTCAGCACGTGTCTCAAATTCCTTGTTCATACCACAAAGATTTTCTTCTCTAACGTTCTCCTCCTTCATTGCTTCAACTTGAGCATTTAAAATCTATGATGGAAGGTTCAAGTCAATCGTCATCATCAAGGCTCGAACTCATAGTGGCTTAATTCTCTCCTTTCGGCTTAAGGCATCTACCACCACGTTCGCCTTTCTAGGGTGATAACGGATCTTACAATCGTAATCACTTAGCATGTCACACCCCACCAAGGCAGAAACGCGAGGTGTAACATATTAATAAACATCACACAAGATGATAGATAAAACACCATATACGAATTAAGATAAAAGAAAATTTATCCGAATTACAATATTTGCATGTACAAGTTTAACAAGTACAAATGACAATAACTTGAAAGAAAGTAGACATCTTGAACATGTCCAATTGCAATGCACTAAGTTTCCACTTTACGAATGTCACCTGAAAAGCATGATAAAAACGGTCAACTATCGAAATAGTTGGTGAGCTCATAGGATTATGTACAAAAAATATAGTTTAAAAAAAAAGGAGTAGATATCTGATAATATTTTACCAACTCAATGGCAAGTTACCAAAAACAAGTCAAGTATCCAAAACAACTCAAGTTTTCAAAACAGATCCCGTTACGTAAAGTAACGTAACACAAAATCAAATCAACATACATGTATGCTTTAGTGTTCATGCGAGGAACTACTTAAACGTATTCGGCCTAACTGTTCCAAACATCCAATCGAGTTCTAGTTGTATAGTGTGGCACAAACACTTAGTACTATGCACCCTTGTACGGGGAGTGAGGAGGGGCTAATCTCCTAATAGCACTATCCATAATTACTAATGTCTCAATCCCGATGAGGAGGATAATGAGTTAAAAGTAGTGGTGGGTTCCAAGCATCAAACAACATACATATCAAGTTCAAAGTTCAAAGTTCAAAGTTCAACACGTTTCCAAAGTTCAACAAGTTCAAATCAAGTTTCATACATTCAAACTAAGTTCAAGTTCAAATGTGCTCAAAAGATTAATTACTTAAAAGTAATAGCACAACAAACGACACATCATGCTTTCCACCCCAAAACATTTAAACATGCAAAAAGGGGAATGTGAGAAACTCACCTTATATAGAAGTATCGACCGAGAAAATCAACAAAGGAAGAAGAACGCCAACAACTTAACCGCGGCCTATAATAATAGTGGTCCGCATATAAGAAAATATAATTATAAGAAAATGCATATTTCGCATACGTATAAATATATATATATATATATATATATATATATATATATATATATATATATATATATATATATACTCCGAATGCATGTAAATCTTATTTTGTAGAATCCATGTGCGCGCCAAACTTACTTACCTATACCCGCTAAGTGTTACACCTTAAGATTTAGCTCAATTTTAACCTATTCCGACTAATATGAAATTTTAATGAAAATTACTCATTTTGACCCGTTATCAAGATTAAGTCATCTAGACGCGAACAAAGTGAAAAACTAACTTCTTAGTTGAAATTTCAGTTTTAGTTAATATATTTTACGTCATACTATTTGTTATAACATAATTTGACCAAATTTAAAATTTTGACATGTTGACTTTTATTTTAGATTTTTCCTAAATCCGACTCGACCAAAACGACCCGCTAAAATACATTTTTACGACTCGGACTCTAAAGCATTTTGGTGTAAAACGACGTTTCGGACAACTTTTTAGTTTTACCTGAGACCTGAAACAACACAACAAATGACCAAAATGCCATTTTCTCGAATCGACCCATCGTTAAGAATTTTTAGACTTAGTTATCCTTTTGGAAAGGTAAAACGACATTCTGAACAACTTTCTTGTCATTAAGCAATTAAAAAGGTTTCGACCCGTCATTAAGCATTTTTAAGCAATTAAAAAAAACGCATAATTTTGTTTTAAGCTTTCGACCCGTCATTAAGCATTTTTAGACTTAGTTATCCTCGCGAAAAGGTAAAACAACATTCTGAACAACTTTCTAGTTTTACCCGAGACCCAAAACTCGACAGAAAATGATGAAAATACCCTTTTCAGTTTCTGCAGAAAACTAATATTTTTATTAAGAGATGATTTTGTTTTCAACATTTTTCGCAACTTCAATCGATCGTAAAACGTTTGTTATTAAGAGTTAAAAGCCGAATTTTATATCGAAACATTCGTATTAATGTCCTCCATCATTATTCCTAGGTCAATTTCAGTTTTTAAAATTTCAACTCGCCTAAACACAACCTCCAATTTTTTGCTCCTATTGAGTATCTTTCAAGTCCTTCAAAACTTTAATTTCTCGCGTTGCGAACATCGCCAACACTCCTAAACTAGCCTAGCCCCATAACTAAACATCTTAAACCATCAATAAACCTCAAAACGCGACATGCAACAGAATCAATGCATTCGCAATACAATATCAAGAAAATCAACACAATCAAACCCCCCTTGGGTTTGATCTTGGTTTGAACACCACACACCCAAAAACAAAGATCAAGACTTGATTTTGATGCTCCAAATCTTGTTTACACACTTATTCTTAAACCCTTGTAACACTAATTATACCCAATTTGATCAAAAACCCTTAGAATTAAAGATCAAGAAAATTAAAAATTTGAGACAATCATGCATGGTGGTTTAATCTTAATAAAGAATAATGAGGATTAGTTTATAAGTGATTTGGGATTTATTAGAACTGATTTGGAATGGTTGATGATGGATTTTGGGGGTTTTCTTATGGCTTGCGTCGTACAGTGAAGAGAGGGAGAGGGATATCGAAATTTTTTATTAACTATGTGTTTTTATGGAGAGTTTGAGTGTATAAGGAAGGGATAATATTAGTTACCTTAGATAGAAAAAATTATAAGAGTGATTGTTTTGGGATTTAGTAGGAGTAAAAAGGTAATAAGGGGATGTTTGGTTTTTAGTTTTGTTGGAGCCTAAAACAATTAAGGGGGGGGGGTGTTTGGTACATATATGTATATATTTATTTTATTTTTAACATTGTACTACACTAATTTGGGCTTAAAAATTTATTTAAATGTTAAAATTGTAAAAATATCATTTTTGACGCGGTTTCGGCTAAAACCCAAAAAAAGTCGAAAAATACAAAAATAAAAACAAATAAGCTTTCGAAGCTAAAATATGAAATTATCGATTTTCTCGAATGCTAAAACGGATAAATATCCAACGCATGACTTGCGAATAATTAAAATTGACGATTTTTGCTAAACCGGCTAAACCGACTAAAAATAATAAAATAAATTCTATAAAATTTAGAAAATAGAATTAAAGCTCAGGATAAATAGTGTCCTTAAATCCGAATATAAATATTTCCAATTAAATAGAATCATGGTTCAAAATAAACATTGATTTGTAACACGAGTTGAACAAAAATACGCGTTAAATGCTAAGAGTAATGTGACCACATAAAAGGGACTCCAATAATAATTAAGAGAGTCAAATATGATACGTTTGCTTTCGGTTACTGACCTCAAAATTGATGGATGTCACATAGCAGTCCAACCATCGGCGTTGTCTCATGTGTAACTCCTTCTGATCTAGAATATGTTGTAAACTCTTATGATCGGCGAACACAACGCATTTCGTACCGTATAAGTAGTGTCTCTAAATATTTAGAGCGAACACCATAGCTCCAAGCTCCAAATCGTGGGTAGTGTAGTTCTTCTCATGAACTTTGAGTTGGCGGGATGCGTAAGCTATCACTTTCTCTCTCTACATTAAAACCGCGCCTAACCCTTTATGCAAAGCATCACAATAAACCACGAAGTCTTCACTTCCTTCGGGTAAGGCCAAAATTAGCGCACTACATAGTTTCTGCTTTAGTAGTTAGAATGCAGCTTCTTCCTTTTCTGTCTAGTCAAACTTTATGGTCTTTTGAGTCAACTTGGTCATAGGCTTAGCGATCCTCGAAAAGCCTTCAATAAATTATCGGTAATAACCAGCAAGACCTAAGAATTGGCGAATCTCTGTTGGTGTTGTTGCGTTTGTCGTAAGGGACTTCTACAACAAGTTTTACAACTCCCTAGGCATTGTACCTAATCATTGTAGTGTAGTATAGGCAAGACTCGGGGGTTGCTATCGTTCTATAGAGGAATAGGTTGAGAAGACTTGATCACGGTCTAACATAATTCTAAGGGTTGAGAGAAGATTATTTTTGTATTTTTATATTTTTAGGAAAGCAGTAAATCATATGTTTGAGAGGTTGGTTTGGTTTTAGCTATTAAACTAAATAATAAACTACGCCAATGGTGATAATAATATAATAAAAGATTGTGTTCATTTAATCATGTATTACTCCCTAGATTGCTTCTCCTAGTGTTGTTGCTTTGTCACACTTGTGATGATCTATGTAATTATTTCCCAAGTCATGAACGAATTACACGAACCCGACGTCTATTTAATATTTCGTTAAGGCAACGTACAAGTAAGGTAGTATGAAGACCATTACAAGGCCCCTAAGAGTTTATTAAATGCATTTGAAATATATTAAGAGTGGATCAACCATATAAGGGGCAAGGTAGTATGAAGACTGTTACCAGATGGTATCCTTTCTATACTATCATGTTTTCCTAGACATATCAACAACGATACAGATAAATACTAGTTTTCTAAGACCTAACATGCATGTTCATCACAAGAAGCAACACTACTAAGATCTACATCCTAGGTTTCATACAATCATAAATAAACACAATAGAAGGTTTAGCCAAGCATGTTAAAGATAAAGTAAGAACAAATAAGAATCATACAACAAGACATATTGAATGATTAAGATAGTCTTACTTGATTAAAGTTACACACCTATAACCCTAATTTCGGGTTTGTATATATATATATATAGGAAAATCACTGCAACAACGTCGCGTTTTAATTGTGACGCCGTCGTGAAAGAGAATATTCTAGATAATGGGTTGGGTTATGCATTCTGACGCCGTCTTGAGATATTGTGACGTCGTCTTGGTATGAAATGTGACGGCGTCACGTGTAATCTGTGACGCCGTCTCCAGCTGCTGAGAACATAATCTTGAGAGATGTTGGTGTAGGTTCGTAGTCTTGTCCGTTTCTTCTCCAAATGAGCCCAAGTCACGTGTATTTCCTCTAAATGCCTTCCAAATGCTGAATACATGAAAAGGAACGATTAAGTACCTATTTTGGGCATAAATGCATGATTTAGGGGGTTAAATGACCCCGAAAAAATGTATAAAATGACACCTCATCAAATACCCCTACACTTGGGATTTGCTTGTCCTCAAGTAAATAGGCATTTCTACCTAGACAATAACAATATGAGGGTCATTTTTACCTACTCTTTAAAAGTATTTTACAAGACAACCTTCTAGACCTTGTAATTAAAAGCACAGAAAGTATATACTAGCACCTCACATAAGTGTTTGGGATTCTCTCTTTCACTCGGTTGTATAATAATCAATAACATAATGGGGGAAACAGAAAATCAACACTCATTACCTGTCATAGCATATAAATTGTCATAGGCTTGGTAAATGCTCAAACCTCCACCGCTAGGTGCAAACATTATTCATTACTATATACGAGGTCTTTTAAAGGGTTGTAGGGTGTAGGTGTAAGATGACATATAATGGAAACGAAAACGGATGGGATACATTTGGTGGCTTTGGGTAAATTTGGAGTGAAAGAGTTAGCTAATTATTTACACAAATACACGCTAGTTTGGTTGCTAAGCCAAGACTCGAACAAAGATATACAAACTCTACACAACTCTACATCAATCTCTTTCTTTTTCTTTTCTATTTTTTTAATAACATAATACATCATAACATGGGGTTTATAACACGTACCCCTACACTTGAGCTTTTACATGCTCGATATTTACAATCTAACTAATGACCCGATTTGAGGTGGATCAAAATAACATGGAGATCATCTAACAAATATATGGGGGTATTGACTTAACTTTTCTTCCCCATTCTTCCGCGAAATAAATACTACCATGAATCCCAATCGTCCCAAAACAGTATTTACAAGGATAAGGACTTAGCAACCGTGTACTCAAATAATTAACTTGGGTTAAAATAATAATGTACTAAAAATGAGTACATACAAGGTGGGCTAAGGCGATTTGGGTGTAACGATTGGTTTAAGGGTGACAATGCTCTTCATTAATAGTCCGGCTTAACCAGAAAATTACGAGAACCGTGAAAAAGGATAGGCTCGGAGGGTTGTACTAGGGGTATCCTGCACTAAAAATGAGTGCATGGCAAGGGTGTGGGATAGTTATATGATCGGTGTGACCATCATAACAATTACAGGTTTAAAACATGGGTTAATCCTAATGCCTCTTATCAAGCAAATCCTAATACTTACTATGCGATCTCAGGATGCATCACAAAAACAAGTTCTAGAATTTAATATACTACCGGTACACTCTTATAATCCTAAGGTAACAAATACCAATGTTAAAAAAAAGGCGACAAAACCACGCATACACATCCGTAATGACAGAATAGACACACATGATTACTCACTCCTTAACTCGAACAAGCTAAAGGTATAATATCTAAGGGCGAACCTCACATTTTGGGGGGTGGAATTTGAGGGTTTTTGTGCTAGTAATATAAATTCCTATCCATAAGACGCTATTAATACTCGGTTTTTGTCGGTATATGTCATAAAAACTTTTAAATTTAGGTCAAAATTACCTCTTATGCTATGTTTCGATATTTTACCCATCATTTTAAGGACAAAGCAAATGGCAAATGAAAGAATAGTTTCTAAGGCTTATTTTCCCCCTACACTTAAGTTGAACATTGTCCCTAATGTTCTGTAGAAGTACCCATAAAAATGAATTAAAAGGAAAAGAAAACAAGGAAAAGAAACTAGTACTCCCTTGGTTTGCTTAATAATGGAGAAGAAACATGCGATAACTGATTAAATCGTCATCAAAGAATTGTCTAATAAAACTTTCTAGGAACTTCCAAGCTTCTTCTCATCAAATATAACCTGTAAATCAAAGACAAAGACAACTACACCAAGCATAAAATGTGCGATATAATAATATACAGTGTGAAATTAGGGTTGACTTTATAAAGCAGTCAAGATAGGATGAGAGAATTGTTAAACTCAGGGTTTTGTAGGTTTATAAAAGATTTTAAACTTTTAAGTGTTGTACAAGTTATATTTTAAAAAATACTTAAAATTTTTGAGTTTTCTTGTAACTGTGCGATTGACGCGGTCAGGAATATCCTGACCTCGTCACAAATATCGTGGTGACGGCATCGCGTGTAAATCGTGACGCCGTTTCCACACTCTGTGAAAACTCATTTTTCATTTTTGATGAAAAATTTCCTGCACTCATTCTTATAAGTTATTTTCCTGTACAAGATGCTGCATAACCACCCGAGAATTAACATTTCAATCATATGACTCAAAACTGACGCGAATTAATCTAAACAGTTTATTTCAGATGTTTGAATTTGGTTCAAAAAACCGGATATTTCTCCTACACTTATTTTGTTGCAAAATACCTTTGATTGCAAATAAGACGAAGTTACAAACAAACAAAGCATGATTGCAAAATAATTCAAACATAATAAAACAAACAATAAAGAATTAAAAGACAAGACACTCCTAAATTGCATTAAATTAAAGATTGGGTAAATGAGACGTGATTGGGTTGCCTCCCAAGAAGCGCTAGTTTTTGTTAGAGTCACGAGCCTGACTCTACCCTTATTTAACAAATAAAGGGGAGGGTTCCCCTACAATTGAGTTCAAGTGCGGGTGATAGTAAGGGTACACACCATTGTTGTGAGAAGGGGTTACATGCTGAAAAATTGGTTGTTGAATTATATGCTCCAAATGGTGTTTCTCTAATCCTAACCTTATTTACTTCTTCTGGCCTAATGGGTAAATTAAGTCCTCTTCTTAGTAATTTTTTTTTTGTAGATTCTAATCCAATCATTTTCTATCATCTTGATATTCGGAAAATCAACACCTAGGGATCCACTATGTCCTAATAAACTCGGTTTATATCCAAAATGTTTCTTAGGATCATCGATGCATGGGAGATAATAGCAATACGTATCCTTAAGGTGGAAAGACACCACAAGAGATGAAGGTGGTGTATGAATGGTCAAATTATCTAATACCTTCATCCTAAAACTATCAGTACTTTGTGGTTTGATGGGTGGTTTGAGGCCTCCTTCGGTTCCTAGACTTTCATCTAAGGGTGGGCAATTAGGTAAGGGTTGTGGTTGAGGCTCTGGTTTATCAAAACTAGGAACTTCGCTAGAACTAAAAGGAGTGTTATGATTACAATTCAAGCCTACTTCCTCTAGTTTTGTTTTGTTTAAAGGTTCTACCTCTATCGGGGTTCCTAAAGTCTTTTCAACTTTTCCTGGGTAAGTCACAGGCAGTGTGTATTCCTCAAATAATGGTAGGGTTTGTATGGTACTCTCAGGGCTTGTAACTCCTACCTCATTTTCCATCGTACTTAGGATATCTTGTTGATCCCAATGAATAAATCTTAAACTCCTTAGCTTAATGTAAGGTTTAGTATCCTTGGATAATTCCAAGGGTACTAAGACTGAAACTTTAAGTGCATGATATAAACTATGCGTAATCTAGTTTATACCACTAAGAAGAATAAAAAAAAGTATGTTTGAGACACAAAAATACAACTAAAATAATAAGCTTCAATATATTAATACGAACACTCTTTGATAGTGTTAGAGTTTACAACTTTGAAGCTATGACAATGACTTGTTTTTGGTATATTCAATTCTATACCCTAGGACCTCCTTTTATACACCAAAGAGTCCTACAAGGCTTATAATACTTTCCTAAGTTATCATAATCTTTTAAACAAATAACTTATACATATCTTTTACAAAAATAACTAAATACTTATCTTCGTAAGTATTCTTGTTCTCCAATCCTTTCTCTTGTCTTTATCCATTTGATAGTAGAAACTTTTCCAAGCAGTTGTAATCTTTCAGCAGTTTAAACCAGCATCATTAACTTTTGAACTAGCAGCACTAACTGAGCACAAGCAGTAGTAAGTACTTAGAATATTTTCTTCATTCTTCATCAGCAGTACTAAGTTACACTAGCTGTACTAACTTTATGCTAGCAGTTGTAACTTTACTCTAGCAGTACTGACATATACTAGCAGTACTAACTTTTGTACTAACAGTACTAATTTATACTAACAATAGTAACTAGCAGTAGTAACTTTATACAACCAGTACTAACTACTTAGCATAATTTTCATTAGTATTAACAATGGTATAAAGTATACATGAGCAGTATTAACTCTAAGAATCATCTTGAAGTCTTTAAATCCCAACAATCCTCCCCTAAACATGATGTTCATCTTCTGAATCTTCAAGTTTCTTCATTAAAAAGTCTTCATCACTATCAGGAGGATGCATTCAAATACTTCATTGACCCTTTTTCTTCTTTGTCATGAGCTTGAGTAGTTGATAGCACATCTCATTCCAATGATCAACTTGAAGTTTCTTGTTGAGCATATTTGTGATTGTTATTGGTGTGAGGGGATATCTATTCTCAACTAACATAAAGACATGTAGATTTGTAAATCTTACAAAGTGCACTCCACAGTTATCAAACAACTTCCAAACAGTCACTTTGTACCCTTGTAGACTTCTCCATACTTTACTCTTTATGTCATTACTTTCTAATCACCCCACAACACTCTTTCATAATCCTTCTCTGGCCTTGTATTCTCATGTTTAGCTTTAACCAACTTCCAGAGGGTCTCCAAGTCTTCTCTATCAATACCCAGAAGCATCTTTATCATTGATGAATACCTTTTTAAACTTCCATCAACCCTTATCAATTTAAAGTATCCCATCCTTCCATCTTTATCAATCTTGTAGTCAACAATCACTGAAGGCTTAGTAGCTAGAGGTATAGCATCAATTGCTACCTCATCATCTTTAACGATCTTAATATGCCTTTTCATCTCTGCCTCCTCTTGATCATCTTTTTTAACTTCTACATGCTCATCTATCTTCTGTTTCTTTGACATATCAGATTCAAGTTCATGCCCTGCTCTTTTAGAGCTTTCCTTTGTTCTTGCCTCATTGCCTTTCACTACTTCTGAATTCATGTCCACAAAAGTATTTACTCTTTTGATCTCTTTATCAAACATTTCCTGGATCTCATCATAACTTTTGCTCTTCAGCTGATTATGTTTGTATCCAGCCATGTTCTTCAAATAGGTAGACATTGTATTTCTCTTTTGTGCCTTAGTTGGTGGCTTGCTCTGGTTCTCTTGAGCTCTTAATGCTGCAAAGTGTTTCTTCCTTTCATTCATTAGTTCCATAAACAATTTTGACTTTTCTTTAATAGTCAATTCACCTTGCTCTTGCTCCTGTAATCTTTTACACAGCTCATAGTCAGCATCCATCATAGCTTGCACATTGTCCCATTCTTCAATTTTTTCTAAAGTGGCTTGTTCTTGTAATTCAACATTCTCTCTTTCAAGCCTTACTGCTTCTTGTTCTTCAGCATCTAGCCTTCTTGCAAGCTCTTCATCAAGTCTTATTTGATCCTTTTTATTCAAAGGAACTTCAGGTTCAACCATCTTAGCTTTCCTTTTATCCCTAATGCTTGAAGAAGATACTGATGTTGGTGTTCTTGTTGTGGTTTCACCAGCATCTCTAAATGTAATGCCTTTAGCTTTGAGAATTGTTGAAGGTGCTGTTGTGACTGTACTCTATACTAGCTCTTGTATCACTACCTTTGATTTTACACTCTTCAATTTAGCCAATGTTTGAGCTAAGGTAATCTCTACTTCAGTTATAACAGGTGGTGACACAACAGTAGTAGAGGGAGCAGCAATACTAACTGGAATTTTAATACCAGCAGTAGTAAGTGTTTCAGTAGCACTAACCTCTTTAGGAATCACATCATGCTCTTTTTCAGTCATATCATTTTCAGCAAAAACTTCATCACCAATAAGAGCATCTGTGTCAAACATTTCTGTATCATCTGACCTCCTTTGAGTTTCATCAACTAAAGAAACTTCAGCATCCTTGTCAATGTCTTCAATACTTCTCTCCTGTTTAGATGCATCCTCCTAAGCACCCAAACCTTCATTATCTGAGGATTCTACTCTCCTTGTGTTACCAACCCTGTATAATCTTTTGAACTTATGAGTTCTCTTGCTGGCCTTCTTCTCAAGTTTCTTTACCCTACTTTTCAAACTAGCTATCTCTAAAGCTTGAGTTGTCTTTGTAGTCTCCAAGGCAAGAACTCTATCAGATAATTTGGTACAAAGGTTCATCAATTTATGAAGTTGCATTCTATCCTCACCACTTTGAGATGGATCATAGGAATGTGTAGGCACAGACTCCTCATTTGTCTCTTTTTCAGTCATAGGTTCTGTAGAAGCACTAGATTGAGAAACCTCAATGTCCTTTCTCTGCTTCCTTCTAGACTGTTTCTTTTAGGGTTTAGATGTGGATGGTTGAGTAGTAATGGGTGTCTGTTGAGAATCAGTAGGAATGTCTGAATCTACACCCTCTTCTTGATTAGCTTGAACCATCATTTTTGCAAACAGGGGTGTTACTCTCCTAGAAAAATCTTTTCCTTCTCTCTTCATGTTGGCAAAGATTTTCTTTGTGTATGAGGGATTAACATAAGTCTTCTTGTGATGTGACATATCACCAAGCTATTGATTAATAAACACTTGTACAAATCCTGGATACATCAGAAATTTAACCCCTCCCTCTAAGTGCTTTACCATAGCATCAAAAATATACTTGGACAAGTTAAAATTTTTTGTGGCCAAGCATATAATTGCAGAGGCCATAGTGCTACTAAATTCGTTTCATGCAGTGGTCTTAGCACTAAGGCATTGCGTAATGGTATGAATCAAAAACTTCCATTTTTGAGAAAAGAAAGCTTTATAGAATGTAAGTTTTGGAGAAGGTTTTTCATACCCCATCCTCGCCAGTTCTTCAAAGATAGTATCAGTTGGCAAACAATTAGTACCACCTGCATCTTCTAAGTTAAGATCACTTCTAATACTTGTCTCTGTGATTATTACCTTCTTCTTATCAACTAGGGCTTGTAACTGACGTTCTCCATTAACCGTCTTTACCTTTGGTGTTGCCCATAACTGTTTAATGCAAGATGTATAGATAGTAGGATTGACAGTTAAAGCATAACGAATTCAGTTAGCATTTATAAAATTAATAATTTCATGAAACCCGTCACTTTCAGCAGGTTTTTCCAAGAATGCGTCCATGTTGTAAGTGTCAGCAAAAGTTAGGGTTGACATTGTTTTGTGTTTTAATGATTAAAGATGAAATTGAGTTAGGGTTTACGTTTAGAGAGTGTTTGAATGATGGAAATCAAATAAAGAATCGAATGAAACCCTGAATCAAAGTATTTATAAAATCACCCTCAGCAGCATTAACTTAAACTGACAGCACTATGTTAAGCCTAGCAGTATTAAGTTTTGCCTAACAGCATTAACCTAAAGCTAACAACATTAAGTTTGAGTTACCAGCATTAACTTCAATTTCATTACAAAAAGCATTTCCATCATTAATATTAATTCTCACAAGCTCTCGTTTTGTTTTTAGACTCACAATATCTCTCATTTCTTTTTCTCACTGAAACACTCTGTCTGTTTTTCATGCACACATCTCTCTTTCTGTTTTTACTCACAATATCTGACAGTTTTATACAAAGTTCCATCAATTCATTTAGTTTCGTACTGTCCTCCCCACTTCCAAGTGTGTTAACTCTTGATAGAGGTGGATCATTGGACTGTTTGGATGCAGCCTCAAACCTAGTTTGAGCTTTTGCACCCGCCAATATAGTAACTTGGCACCTGGGACCACTACCTGAATCAGTTCCTTGAAGAAAAGACTCATTAAGTGTTGCCACTCCTTATAGACAGTCTCATCTACAACAAGGTGAATAGGTCCACTAGATTGAGATATCTTAGTGGTCCTTTTGGCTTTCCTAGGTTTGTAGGTCTTTTTAGATTAAGATTGTAATAGGATAGTGATTGGTTCAAGAATAGATAGTTATACAGTTGTGGATGTGTGTTAGGGTTCAGTGGGATTTCCTGAACCTTCACCCACTTCTGCTTAATGATACATTATCCTCCCATCAAACAATACTTTAGAGATTAAGTAGTCCAATGCTAGCAATCAGAAAATTAAACCTGCTAACATCAAAAGCCTTTGTGAGAAGATCTTCAACATTGTGGTCTGTGTGAATCTTGATCACTTGAATCAACTTCTTCTCATAAGAATCTCTGATGAAGTGGTGCCTAATCTCTATGTGCTTGGTTTTAGAGTGAAACACTGTATTCTTCATAATACAAATGGTGCTTTCATTATCAATGTAAATCTTGGTGTTCATGAAGTTGAATCCATAATCAAGCATTTGATTTTGGATCCACAACACTTGTCCACAACAATTAGCAGCAGCAACATTCAGTAGTAGAATAGGCAACTATAGTTTGCTTTTTACATGGCCATGAAATTAACCTTTTTCTAAGAAATTAACAACCTCCTGTTAAGGATTTCATGTCTAAGCTAGCTCTAGCGTAATCACTATCAGAAAAAGCCTCCAAGTCAAATGGTGAATCTCTAGGATACCAAAGGCCCAATTTAGGTTGACCTTTTAAGTATCTAAAAATTCTCTTCACGGCATAAATATATGAAGTCTTTGGTGTAACTTGGAACCTTGCACAAGCATAAATAGTAAACATTATGTCAGGCCTAAAAGCTGTTAAGTACATCAATGATCCAATCATTGATCTGTTTAAATGAACATCTATAGCTTCAGCTTATTCATCCTTAACCAATGCCTTATTAGTCTCTATTGGAGTGCGTGTTGTCTTCACAGTGGCAAAATCAAAATTCTTTAATATTTCAGCCACTTATTTGTCTTGGCTAATGAAGATTCCATCCTCTTTCTGTTGTACTTGCAATCCTAAGAAGAAAGTAAGTTCCCCCCCACAGAACTTATCTGGAATCTCTTGTGCATCAAACCTTCAAACTCATCACATAAAGACTTCTTTGTAGACCCAAAGATGATGTCATCTACATACACTTGCACTAACAGGATGTCACTCTTTTCCTTCTTGATGAACAGTGTCTTATCAATGGTGCATCTTCTAAATCCATTTTCAAAAAGGTAGGTTGATAGGGTCTCATACCAGGCTTTAGGAGCTTGATGTAGAACATACAAAGCTTTTTCTACCTTATAGACTTTATTAGGGAAATGTGTATCTTCAAAAGAGGAGGATTTGGAAGATCTCCTTAAGAAGATAAAGATAACAGAAGATATTTCTTAATGTTTAAAAGATTTACTTGTTTATATCTTTATGTTAACTTCCTTTGTAAGTCATGATCTCTCTATATAAAGAGATCATAGACACATAGTTTTAGTATCCAGAAAAACGTGTGTGTGTGTGTGTGTGTACACTAGATCAATGTAGATGTCTAGTTTGTGTGGTGTAGCCTCAAGGTAATTAAGGTTTCCTTAATCCCTGTTACAGGTGGTAACACAATCTATACTAATCATATAGATTTGAGGCTTGGTGGAAATATATGGTAATAAAACCTTGTTCAAACAACATTGATGTTCTTGATTTATTTTCGCTGTGCATATTGTTATCATTCTTATTGTTAATCCTAGATATAGTTCTAAACAAACCGAGCTTAAATGATCTAAGGAGTTCTATCAGACTCCAAAATTAGTATTAGAGCCACGAGGCTCTTGATCTAGGATCTACAAGGTGTGTTTGATGACGAGTTTATGAAGAAAAGAAGGTTCAAGTTTTCTGTTTTGGGTACTAGTCACATTCAGCAACATTAGGGTTTGTCAAACTCTAATTATAATCAAAATAGAAAGCATGTTTTTGTGTATAAACGACATCAAGGGAAGGGCAACAAGTGTTTCTTGGTTCGATATCAATGTTATGTTACACTAAACATGATGCTTCGTTTAAGGAGAATGCTAATTTATGACAGATTCGTGACAACTTTGTGACACTAAACAGTAGTTACAAGTTAGTACTACTCGCGTTGATGTTTCTACTGCCAAGGTAAAACATTACTACTGCTAGCCTTATCGTTAACAGGTTTGTACTATCAGTTGTATGTTTATACTGCCAAATGGAGATTAGTACTGCTAGTATCAGAAGGACAGTAGTAACCAGAGTTAATACTGCTAGCCTTATCTTTGAAGGTTAGTGTTGTTTCTTATGATTATTAGTGTTGCTTATGTAAGTTAGTGCTACCAGGGGACATTAATACTGTCAGTTCATGTTAATGCTGCTATCACTAAAGGTTAATGCTGCCAGTTTATACTTAGTGCTGCTAGTATGATTAATACTGCTAGTATATTTTTAATGCTGCCAGTATTAAGTTTCATGTTAGCAGTTACTATTGTTGGACTTAAACTAAGGTTTGTGCTACTTGTATACTTTTAATACTGCCAATAGAAGGAGTTACTACTGTTGGTTGCTACTGATTGGTTTAAGGGGAAGCTAACGGATTCAGATTCATTCAAATGGATAAAAGGCTATTATTTTTGGGATTATTTGAAACAATTGATTACGGAGAGGATTGTTTATGACTTATTTGACAGTGAAGTAGAATTACTTGGGTGCGTGTTTTATCATATCTCAAATGGCTTACAACATTTGGAGGTAACTTGTTTATGTTTTTAAATGTTGTGATGAAGACTTGTCAAAATCTAACAAAGGTGTGCGATTTCACTTATGGTGCTCAATGCGTACATTTGTTATCACTTTGGTTATTTGTCTCATAGAAGATGAGGATTTTTGTCAAGAGGTTGCGATCTACTTATATTTCACAGATTTATTTATAAGTTTGGAGTCACGTAGATAGCACAAGACATAAGACACAAGTTTGGGTTGTTCTACTTTAGCATCAAGTTCGTAATACTTAGTTTTCTTCATCAATAATCATTACATAGAGCCTACTAAATTGAAGATTCAAGAGATGGTTAACATATGGGTTTCAGGGGAAGCTTATTGCCAAAATGTTTAACCATCAGGTTATGTTCATGCACCACTTGAGGTGAAAGGTTTCATTACTACTGCTAGTTGTTTATTACTACTGCTAGTTTAAGTTTCTACTGTCTTAAATTCATTATTCTTATTATGCGTCATGGAGGGTAATTTGAGACATTAGAAGGCTGGATTAGTAGTGTGATATATGATTTGTAGTTGTAAAGATTCAAGTTGCTTATCTTCACAAGACCCCTATTAGATTATGACAAAAAGGGGAAGAAGATTACAGAGATAGGATTTGCAGCTTATTATGTGTGATGACATGGCATGGTACAAAGGAAATCTACTTAAGGGGAAGTTTGTTTCATTTAGGGAGATCTATGATCTCAACTTCAAGGGAAGCTTTGATTTTATTATGGCTTTATGATGAAGTTCATACAAGAACATGTTTGTTTTGTCATCATTAAATAGGGGAAGATTATTGGGAATTATAGATTTGATGAGACAAAAGAAACAAGTAATGAAACAAAAGGATCAAAATTGTCATTAAAGAATTCTATAAGCTGGTGGAGAATTATGGAAGATTTGGTCAAAACATATCAAAAGAGGAAGATTGGGAACATCTCCTTAAGAAGATAAAGTTAACAGAAGATATTTCTTAATGTTTAAAAGATTTACTTGTTTATATCATTATATTAACTTCCTTTGTAAGCCATGATTTCTCTATATAAAGAGATCATAGACACATAGTTTTAGTATCCAGAAAAACGTGTGTGTGTACATTGGATCAATGTAGACGTCTAGTTTATGTGGTGTAGCCTCAAGGTAATTAAGGTTTCCTTAATCCCTGTTACAGGTGGTAACACGATCTATACTGATCATATAGACTTGAGGCTTCGTGGAAACGTATGGTAATAAAACCTTGTTCAAATAACATTGATGTTCTTTATTTATTTTCGCTGTACATATTGTTATCATTGTTATTGTTAATCCTAGATATAGTTATAAACAAACTGAGCTTAAACGATCTAAGGAGTTTTATCAGACTCCACATATCTACATGCTCATTATAATTTAACCATGCCATGCAACTAGGTACCTGTACCCTAACCATATCATCCCCAACTATTTAAGCATTTGGATTAGCTATTGTTTCATCAGAAATAACGCTTGTTGGGTTGCTACATTTTTTTTATCATATTGGGCACAATCCTCTATGGCATACCATGCTCCTATATCACTTAACTTCCTAAGATCCCCTTTTGCTGTCAAATTTATGATTTGACAAGATAACGAGTCAAGATGTTTAAGAAAAATTTCAATTAGGGTCCATATACTAAGGCCATAATTAGGGACTTTTCGGATTATGTCTTTGAAACGAGTCTACGAATCGTAGAGAGATTCATCTTGATGTTGTTGGAACACCAAGAGTTGATTACGGAAGAATACATCAAACCTACCTATGCTAGAATAACCATATCTATTCATTATAACTTACAAATTTACAAATGTTACAAACAAAGGGCACAAAGAAAAAGATAGACTACAAGAAAGCTAATGACAGGAATTAAAATCTCACTTGAAAGGATTCAAGCGAGTAGAAATGAGTTAAACTATGATCGAAACCTAAGTATTCCCCAGGAAGCGGCGCTAAAAACTTGTTGCGGTTGTTGTAAGGGACTTCTACAAGAAGTTTTACAACTCCCTAGGCAGTGTACCTAATCGTTATAGTGTAGTATAGGCAAGACTCAGGGGTTGTTATCATTCTCTAGGGGAATAGGTTAGGAAGGCTTGATCACGGTCTAACAGAATTCTAAGGGTTGAGAGAAGATTATATTTGTATTTTATATTTATAAGAAAGCAGTAAATCATATGTTTGAGAGGTTGGTTTGGTTTTAGCTATTAAACTAAATAATAAACTACGCTAATGGTGATAACAATATAATAAAATATTGTGTTCATTTAATCATGTATTACTTCCTAGATTTCTTCTCCTAGTGTTGTTGCTTTGTCACACTTGTGATGATCTATGTAGTTATTTCCTAAGTCATGAACGAATTACACGAACCCGGCGTCTATTTAATATTGCATTAAGGCAACGCACAAGTAAGGTAGTATGAAGACTATTACAAGGCCTCTAAGAGTATATTTAATGCATTTGAAGTATATTAAGAGTGGATCAACCATATAAGAGGCAAGGTAGTATAAAGACTGTTACCCGATGGTATCCTTTCTACACAATCATGTTTTCCTAGACATATCAACAGCGATACAGACAAAAGCTGGTTTTCTAAGACCTAACATGCATATTCATCACAAGAAGCAACACCACTTAGATCTACATCCTAGGTTTCATACAATCATAAATAAAAACAATAGAAGGTTTAGCCAAACATGTTAAATATAAAGCAAGAACAGAGAAGAATCATACAACAAGACATACTTAATGATTAAGATAGTCTTACTTGATTAAAACATTAATTGAAAGAAGTACAATAGGGTTTTGAGGCCCTAAAATCGTCCCTAACAACTGTTAAATGAACTAGGGTTCGTCCCTTTCTTTTACTCTAAAGTTACACACTTATAACCCTAATTTCGGGTTTGTATATATAGGAAAATCACTGCGATGGCATCGCGTTTTAATTGTGATGCCGTTGTGAAAGAGAATATTCTAAATAATAGGTTGGCTCATGCATTCTGATGTCGTCTTGAGATCTTATGATGTCGTCTTGGTATGAAATGTGACGGCGTCACGTGTAATCTGTGACGCCGTCTCTAACTGCTGAGAACATAATCTTGAGAGATGTTGGTGTAAGTCCGTAGTCTTGTCTGTTTCTTCTCCAAATGATCCCAAGTTACGTGTATTTCCTCCAAATGCCTTCCAAATGCTGAATACCTGAAAAGGAACGATTAAGTACCTATTTTGGGCATAAATGCACGATTTAGGGGGTTAAACAACCCCGAAAAAGTGTATAAAATGACACATCATCAAGTGTCTTAGGTGATGCCCATACTTTGATTGACTCAGTCTTAGCCAGATCAACGTCAATGCCTTGACTATCAATCACGTGACCGAGAAACTGTACTTTCAGAATCCAAAATTCACACTTGGAGAATTTAGCATACAATTCCTCCTTCTTAAGTAAATCCAAAATTAATTTAAGGTGTTCCTCATGATCCTTCTCATTCTTGGAGTGAATCAAGATGTCGTCTATGAATACTATCACAAGCTTATCTAGATACGACTTGCACACCCAATTCATCAAATCTATGAATGTCGCTGGTGCGTTGGTTAGTCAATAAGGCATAACTTGAAATTTGTAATGACCATAGCGTGTTCTGAATGCCGTTTTATGAATGTATTCCTCTCAAACTCTGAGTTGGTGATAACCAGATCTCAGGTTAATCTTAATGTAGACACTTGACCCTTGCAGTTCATCAAACAGATCATCGATCCTTAGAAGTGGATATCGGTTCTTCACGGTAAGCTTGTTCAGTTCACAGTAGTCTATACACATCCTAAACGGTCTGTCTTTCTTCTTGACAAATAAAACATGAGCTCCCCTAGGTGAGGAACTAGGTCTTATAAATCCCTTGTCCGAAAGTTCTTGTAGCTGAGTACATAATTCTTGCATCTCAGACGGAGCTAACCTTTACGAGGAACGTGCTACAGGAGCAGCATCGGGGTCTAAGTCAATTTGAAATTCAACTTGTCGGGTGGGTGGAAGCAATGGAATGTCTTTTGGAAAGACCTATAGAAATTTCTGAACAATTGGCACGTCTTCAAGTAGCTTCTCCTCCGACTTGTCTTCAGTCTTCCTTTCAGTAATTTACTCCAGAAAAACATGGAACCCTTTTTGAATATACTTTTGCATCTTGGTACATGAATAATGCTCAATTTAGAATTTCTTCTATCTCCACTCCTATCACCTTGAATCGTCAACACTTCATTTCCATAGGGGATACGAACAACCTTCTCGTCCTAAACGATCACAATGTGGTACTTTGACAATCAATCCATGCCGATAATAATGTTGAAACTACTAAGTTCTGCGGGCATTAAGTCGATGTGAATGAATGATTTAGAAAATTTAGGGTATAATCTCGAATTATAGTATCGGTTCCTATTAGCTTTCTGTTAGATAATTCAGTAGTGTACTTAACGTTAAAGCAGTTGGCATGACATCACTTAGAGGGCTATATTCAGCGGATGTGAGGCTACTATCAGCTAGGTTCTATGTACTTGCAATAATTGAGTCCTTCGCTTTAACTTCGGGTCCATTAGAAGTTTTGTTGATACAAGAATCCTGTAATCTTCATAATTCTAACTCACTAAAAGATAAGTCAATTGAAGAAAATTTCCTAGTTTTCTTGGTTATAATCCAATTAGAAGGATAAGTTCATTGCGTTCTAAAATCTTACAATCCATGATTATCGTAACTACAGGGAGCGCGATTTGGTCTCTCGACTAAGGGTATGGTGTTTCTATACGATAAGGTTGAGAGAAATCTACTTAATTATGCCTCTTACGAATATGAATACACATGACAGACACAACTTACGAATACGCACGTAAAGTATCAGTAAAACATAAATACGATAAAATCCCATTGAAAATATAGAGAAGAGAAAGAAAATAGAAATGGAAAATGAAGATAAATTGACAAAATTTGTAAGGGGACTATTCTCAGCATAACATGGTCCTTCCTGAATTATACATAGGTGATCAGGCTATGTATAGTTAAGGACTAATGATGCAATGTTCATTGCGTCAAAACTAGTGTTATGTTTAAAAGTTTATATGGTATAAACTGTATGGTTTATAAGGTAGTAAAACAGTCTGTAAAACGAAAACAAGGTAGTTTATATAACGACACATAATATTTTATAGGATAGCAGAAAATAGTTTATGAGGTGCTAGCAGAATAGCTTACGAGAAAAATTACGTGGCAGGTTATAATGTAATAATAAGAGGTTTATAATATGGTAACAAGTGATTGACAACATAGTTTATAAATGACGATGAAATAGTTTATAAGATGACAACAAAATGATTTGTAAGATGACATCAAAATAACTTTTAAGATGGTAGCAAAATGATTTATAAGACTATAGCAAAATAGTTTATAAAGTGACAGTGAAATGGTTTATAAAACGGTAATAATTTAAGGAGTGTAACTGACGGAATCATCATGACATATAAGTTAATAGAGGATTTAAAATCATCCACACAATACAACAAAATTCATTTGGAAAGTACTAGTGTAAATCTCTTAGGGGAGACGGTCCAAGAAGGTTTCGACTTAGGTTTCACTAGGCAAGGCATGAAAATCTCTCCTTAAGCCTCAACATTATCTTTGAAGACGTTAGAGTTCCCGCGAGCTTTTATCTTCTAAATCTGGTTCATACGGTTCAACTTTTCAACCATCACTCTTGTAATGTCTTGGCTTTCCACACTCATAATAGGTACCTCAGGTTTCTAATTTGTCACTTGTGGCCTCTAAGTTGTTATCAAAACGGGTGTCCTACAATCTCTAGTCATATGACCAATTTTCTTGTAGTTGTTGCACTTCATAGTGCATGGCCTAGTGTGGTGCAACTTGCACTGGTTATAGAAAGGCAACTTTCCTACATATCCATTATTGTTAATCTGGTCTAGCAGTGAAAACTCTCATGACCTTTTGTCGTTTGTTTTGTTGTTGGTATTCCTTGCCACCTTGGCTTCCTAACGTATGACATGATCCATCAAGTCATAAGCCATGCGGATTTTTGTCTTATAGACAACAATAACTTCAATATCATTAGCAATTCGTTGGGTTACAATATGCTCGATCCTCGTGGAATTCATTCCTTGTCTTGTTGTCGCTATTTTCATCCAAAATCGAATGGAGTAAATAAAATAAAATAAGTCAAATTTCAAAAGTTTTGTTTCAAAAAATGGAATGTTATAAAGTGACGAGTTAAAGTCGTATTCGAATTAATCGACATGTTTTTAGGCGACGGGTCATGAGACAACGTATGTGTTTTAACAGTATGGGGCGAGTGTTCAAACTCATATTCTGGTTCGGATAGTAAGATAACGTAGGGTCAGTAGACTGTGACAAGTTTCAATGTTGTGCAAAACGGTATTATGTAAAGTCATAAAAAAGTTTTAAAGACCATCGTACCACTCACGATGTTTTAGAAATAACAAGGCCATTGTTTTACTCACAATGTCTTAGGAATAACGAAATCATTGTTTTACTCACAATGTCTTAGAGATAAACAAGACCATTGTTTCACTCACAATATCTTAGAGATAAACGAGACCATTGTTTCACTCACCATGTCTTAGAGATAAACGAGACCATTGTTTCACTCATAATGTCTTAGAGAAAGTTTTAGTATTTATATAAAACGAGTGTAAAATACGTGTAAGGCAAAAGTAAGCACAAGACAAAATAACTTAAGGAAAAATAACTTAATTAAGATAATACGTAGATATATAAATAATAGGAATTTCATATGCAGGTCAAAATAGGAGCACGTATGGATAATGATGAAATCACATAAGGATCACGTACTGGTTATAGACCAGACCTAATATACTACCTAGTTCTCTATAACATTGGCTCTGGATACCAATCTATCACACCCTCAAACCGGGTCGCAACAGAATATAGTAATCCGAGGGAATGACGTCATAAATACCATTACACAAGTATAAAGAGCGACCACTAAGGGACGTTTTGAAAATTAAATACCATTACATTGATAAAAATAAACTTAGTCTTTACATAATTCAAACAGTTCAAAAGATATATGCGAAAACTTAACAAGGTTTGGAAAATGTTCAAAGATATTTAGATAGTAAAGACAGTTCTTGAAAATCTGGGCCATGCATAGGTCATCACATAGCACATTCGTATTCCACAGCTAAACACCTTTAAAAACATTCTTAAAACATCAACAAATAATGTTAGTGAATTCATAGGTTTAGAGTAAATGTACATTTGGACCAAAAGATTTAATAACGTGTGACTGTTGTAACACATACAATCTCACAAAAGTATTTACATTTGCTCTAAGCTCATGACACCTGAAGCTAATACAGTTTGTAGCATAAAGTTAATTATACTAAGTTGCCAAGTAGGTATCTAGTTCAAAATACCTAGGAGATTTGACATGATATACAAATGTTTTAATCAGTTATTAGATTAGGTAAGAGTCATCAAACTCGGATGGGGATTATCAATCCCTAATAGATCTATTAATATCATTCGCGCTTACTTACCATTACAGTCGGTCAAGTAATTAACGGTTCATGACAGTGGCATTTGAGTGAACTATCAGGACTTAGGCAAATAAGAGTTTCAATAGGTACTTGTGTCCAATTTTTAAAAGTAAGCAATGTTTCTCACCCAAAAAATTGAAATATATTAGCAAAATGGTAAAACGCAGGGCTATGAACTCACCTTATGCAATCGATGAGCGAAGGAGATCAATCAATAAATTCAACGTAAGAAAGGAGTAGTCGATGACTTTAACCTCAAACTAAGTAAAAGACGAGTCTTAGGAGCTAGAAAAATACAAAACGACTTGTAATTTGGTTTGCATAGTTTGACATCATCCATATGTGTTTGTGTCTTCGTTTAATGAGTAAAAATGTGTTTTAATGAAAATAATACATCCTTAGTTAAATCATGACATTTGTACACAAAACTACTATTTTTAAAAAGTTTCTATTTTTAGAAAGTTTAAAAAACTAGGACGTTAATACCATCCCCTAATTTTGGTTAAGTCCATTAACCCTAAACGCACTATGGGGAAACATAAGCGTCTATCTCGTTGGTATTTATCCTATAAGTAACTTACTATTTTTAGTAACATCCGACATTTTCGATTTTATCGCTTTTACAAGGTTTCTAACTTGCTTTAATGTTATATAAGTGTTACGAGAACTTTCGCTAAGGTTTTATAAGTTTAAACATACTCAAAATCGCTCAAAAAGCCCTTTTTATATTCCAATTAGCCCACTATTTATTTAAACTTTAAAGTTTCTTAAAAACGACTCAACTTTATGATGGTATAACTCCATCATCTTTGACTTTAAAGCTTATAGAATTCACGCTATTTTAAGCAAAATTTCATTTTGGACAACTTTTTTGTTATAACCTTTTATAGAAATGGACCCAAAAGGGGTCAAATCCTCGTTTTGAAAACTGATCAAATTGTAAAATAAAGCTGGGAAAATAGTTCAGTTTCGCCAAGTTTAAAAATCATCACAACTCCTTCGTTATAAGTCCGTTTTCGATGTTATTTATATGAAAATTTATCTAGGCAACATAAGCTACCCAAATATTAACATTTAGGCTTGTTAAAACATTTGCGAGTCGACCTAAACCCTCTTACCATTTTCGTATATAATCAAACATAGCCGAAATCAACCTCAAACATCATCACAACTTCACAATAACCCAAAACTATCCTAATCCCCTTCATCTACCTAATACACAACAAAACCACATAACCTAATCCCATCGTCTCTTCCACTTAATGCTACCTTTATCACCTAGCCTTTTGCCACCACTCAAAAGTACACATAAAAACGCAAGATTTAAAATAAAGTTTCAAACTTTGAAGCTAGTTGTACAACCTTAATCATTTTAGCGTTTTTGTAAAAGAAAAGACCTCAAACATGGATGACATCAATATTTTAAGGAAACAAGAGTTGGTGAAAGAAATATTTGTGTAGAAATTTACATAAATAAATATGATGATAATACTTATTTGATGTAAAAGAATAGTGAATAAAGTATTGAACTTTTACCCCAAGATCAACAAATGATAACCCGAAATCACCAATAAATGAACCCGAACACAATAGGAATAAACCACAATAGACAACCCGTCTTCAAATCTTGAATAAAGGAGCAACAAACACCAAATGTGGTCTTGGTTTGGTTTGGACGACACACAAAGAAAAAGAGAGGAGAAGAAAATTTAAAGTGTATGCTTTGAGTGTGAGAAAGTTTTTAGAGAGTGAAAGCATAAGTTAGTGAAATGAATGGCTAAAAGGGAATATATAAGGGACTAGGTTCATGCATTGGATTGAACCTAGAACCTTCTCACCAAAGGAATCCAAAGTTGATGGGTACTATAGAGACCAACTTGCTAAAAATATGGGAGGATGTCACCAAGGGGGAGGGGCGGACGACATTAAGCAAAAGGGGAGGGACCAAAGTTGTTGATTATTGTTTCTTTTCTATTAGATATTTTTCCATGATCTTATAATATATAAGATTAAGTTTCCTATATTTAATGTGGCATTATTTATGATTCAGCACAAAAGAATTCTATTCCTAATCTCTGGTTCGTGTGTATTTTGATAGTGAATCAATTTTTGGTTTCATTCATCGAGATATGAAGAGTCTCGGCAGTTACACGCACAATTATAGCAACAATGAATACTTACAATTAGAAACCATTAAATGCATTTAAATCATATGAAGAGTCCCGGCAGTTACAAGCATAATTATAGCAACAATGAATACCTGCAATTAAAAACCATTAAATGCATTTAAATCACATGTATGTTATAAAAAATAAGAGCTTATAAATAGCATTTTTCCTTCCTTTCTCATGTAATGCATACCAGCTATGAGATTTATGGTAGTTTATTCGCACGTTTAGTACCAAGTCTCTATAAAATGGATGGTTTTAAGATCAATAACCATGGGAGATTCTTGATACAAGCGTCGGGATCTCTAAAAATCATATGAAAAACGTACAAAATTTAAGCTCCATTTTCCCGGGTCATTATTTTAATGAAATTGGTACAATCCAAGTGGTCAGTATTTATATGTAAGCGATGGTGGACAACAAGTTTTATCAGCCATTTTTATATATTTTCTTTATAAGAATATAATTTGTTTTAATAGTTAGTATCATATCCTCTCTCTAAACTAACAATTTTTATACTATTTGTTTCTTTTACAAATTGGTGTAATTGTTTGGTGAATTACGATGCAAAACGATGGCTTGACAATATCATAAAGGTGCTTCATTCCATCTAAATACTTTGTTCTATTTGTATTTATAATTTTAGATTTATTCTTTGTTTTGAATATGTTATCAGATTCATAAATCTGTTTCAATGAATAAAAGATGTTGATTCCTACAGTTGTCAAGGTATGATCATCTTTTCATTTAACAAGTCAATAACTGGCAAATTTAACACCAGTTTTTCTATCAAATTGTAGAAGTTGAACCATGGGTCTTTAGTTTTTCTTTCGTTATGTTCTACGAGATTTGCCTTTTGAAATTAAAACAACACAAGACGTTAGTGTATTAAATTTAATGGGTTGATATTTACATTTGATTAAGAGCATGCTGTTTAATAGAGTATTGAATTAGTTATTGGTCAATACTATTTTTATATGAAAGCATTTTATTTGTTAATGGATTAACATTTATGTTTGATCAATTGGTAGGTGATGGCGTTTGACGATACTTTTTGCACATATGGGTTCGAGTTGGTTCATCGACGCATACTTTTTGAACAATAACGTTTAGTTTTTTTATGGTAGAAAATTCAGATGTAAAATATTATATTTATACTTTTTATGTTATAGAAGGAAAAAACCATAATTGTTTGGTTGTGCATAAATTTGTATCACATGAGATTTTTATAAGCTGTTAGTTGTCTTTTTCTAATGATGTCTCCAAAGGAATCATCAAAACGAACGAAAAGGAGACGCATGATAACTTATTGAATAAAGGAATCAATCGTAACATCTTATAAGTTATTACTAAATCAAAATAAAAGTGGTGTTTGTATCTATGATCACTCATGTAGATTTAGTTTTGTAAAGCTCTAACTCATTATCTATAAGCGTATATGATTAGATGATGCCTTTTGTAAGTTGTCAACTTACTATAAATGGGAATATGAGATTATGATCAAAATTAAATATATTTTAATGCAAGTTTATTATATTTGGTCAGATTAAGTTGTACTCTTTGAATGCCTAAATGACATGATTTTAATTCACATAAGTAAAAAATCGATTTTTCCTAAAAAACAAGCCTGGTGCAACGCACAGGTATAAACGCCTCATTATTTAAGATATTTAAGCTTGTTCATGCATTTATTTCTAGTATTATATGTAAGACCCGAAAATTACAAAACGCACAACTTTTTTGAAATAAGTTACGAAAGTTTGAATATATGCTTGTAAGGTAAAAACGTGATAGTCTTCTAAAGACTACGTTAAATATCAAGCTGAAACGCATCCGATAAGGATTCACAGCTATACGCGGGCAAACTTCCCGGTTCTAGGTCCAATTGACACGTAACTTATAAAAGTTAAATTATTGCACGTAGAAGTTTTAAATAATGACTTGGAAATTTACAGAGTGTTACAGAAAAAATGGTATTGGGTCTCTAGCGCGCTGGCCACGCGCTGGCACATGGCCAGTGTAACACCTGTAATTTAATCAGGCTAGTGATACCTTTAGAAATGGCTAAGAGTTCATTTTGTGTGTTTCTTCTGTGCTATATGTAAATTATGTGTGCTAAGTGGTTTAGGTGCATGATATTGTTTTGAGGTGTATGATCATCTCATTTTGAGTGCTTTTGTGTCTGGTGAGGAGTATTCCATTTGTTCACGTATAGTGATAATGGAAAGGAGTGGCGTATTGCATGTAATGATACATCAATAGTTAGATAAGTTTGTGTTAAGCGTTTAGGGGAAATGTATTACGATGGAAATAAGTGAAGTGAGTGAAATATGGAAGTTTGTAGCAAACTTTCTAAATATAAAAAAGGAATTATGAAATAAAAAGTTATTTTTAGAAAGTGTAGTAAGTTGCGTTTATGTAAAAAGGTTTGCCCAAATAAGCTTAGGTTTTTATAAAACTTAAGGTAATGAAGATAATTAGTTAATTAATAAATTAAATAAAAAATATATATAGATAGGGGTGTTTATTCGGCCGGTTAGGGAAAAGAAAAAAAAGGGAAACGAAGTTTGACTATAATTAGGATTATAAGTGTATAAATATAAGATAAATAAATCTCTAAATTACTTTTTCTTTCCCATCTCCCTTGTGATCGCCGAATCCCTCAAGAGAAGAAAAAAAAGATTTTTTTAATCAAGAACGAGTTGGTGAATTAGTGTTTCAAGAATTAAGGTTTAGGTATGTATCAATTAAGCTTTTGTTTAATATTTCTTTAAATCATGTAACAATTAATATGATGGGTCATTAGGGTTTTAAAACTTCTGTAATTAAGGTTGTTTTAATCATGATAGAGCATTTAGGGTTTAATTAGGATCTTATTGGTGTAAGTGGTTAGAGTTAGATCGCTTTAATTCATGATTTAGAGTTGAGCAAAATTTAGGGTTGTGTTCAACTGATGATATCTAGATGTTAAAAACATGTTTTGATATGATTCAAGTGCCTAAATTATAGTTCAAAGAGTTTATTTTTCAAAAAGTCCGACCTCGATTAATTTGGAGTTCTAGAAGTTGGTTAAATATTGATTACAAGAAAAGTTGTTAAAACAGTAAACACGGGTCAGATTTTGGTCATGTTTAGGAGGGTAAAACCTTAACTTAAAAGTGGAATTAAGGTTAGCCAATCAACAGTGATTAATTTCTATATGTATATAAATAAACTCTAAAAGGAGAGCTTCTGATTTTGTGTCTAAGTATGGTATTTAGGGTCATACTTTTTAGTGTGCAATCAGATCCGAAATGGGACAGTTTTGAAGTTGGATTTTATTTGGGATAGTTGTATATGTAATGAGTAATTGGGAATCAAAAGGAAGTTAATAAACTCATAAATAAACTTAGATGATTTTTGGTATAATTTATTAAGGTCACTAAGTAAGGGTTTTAAGAGGGTAAAGTTACACTAAAATTTTGCACTTTTGAACAAATTATAGTTAACTAGTGTAAAGTGTTAATGAAGTGGTTAAGGTTGGGCATGGTGTCGGGGTGACCCATGATGGTTAATCACTCCCTTATACATCCATCATATGTGTGTTACATGGACTAGAGCTTTTAGCTTGGTCACGTGGAACCGTGTTTATTTATTTGTATAGTTGCGTGATAAGAATTGGAAGCTATGTACTGAGCATTCAGGTGAGTTACATAGTCCTACTTTTTACATTGTTTTAAACTTGGGATGGAAATGATGCAAGTGTTTAAATGAGTTTTGAATTCCTGTTATTATGTGTTAGTGTAAATGCATAGACTATTTTGTGACTAATGTGCTACATGTTTTGAGATGTGATAATGTTGTATGGCATAGTCAGGTGGATTACTTGAGGGTATCCTTGGCCTGAACTAGAGGGAAAGAGAGTTGGTATTATCCAAGGGCGATATGGGCTGTCTGCTTGGCGTTTGAGTGATTGATTTGATTTGATTTGATTGAATTTCATGTTAGCTTGTATGTTAGTTAGCATAATTGTCATGCAAAGCGTATTGTTTTATAATTGCAGGAATTGGTTAAATTGTTTTGGTGACAGATTGAATATGTGTGTCTGAAAACCTATGTTTCTCGCCAACAATTGTGTTGACGTATACGCATCATTTTTAGGTATTTAGCAGGATGAGATTAAAGTTAGGAAAAGTGGCTAGATGGACCGTAGGCAGCTGACGAAGTTTAGTTATCTAGATTTTGTTATTTTGTTTTGGATGATGAATGTTATTTGTTTTGCTCTGTTAGGATGTATGAATGTTTGCATGTCATGACGTTGACATGAACTGCCTTTATTTTAATGTCAGACGCCTTTTGGATTTTGTTGATGTGTTTGGGTATTTTCATGACACTGCGTGTCTATACGTATGTATTTTATGCATGTTTTAGTTTCTCTATATAGATGCCAATGTGTTGTGATGATTCCCTTTCTCGTCGCGCCTCGCGTTTCTGCCTTGGCGGGGTATGACAAATTGATATCAGAGCCTTTGGTTATAGAGAAGTAGGTGGTTGAGCCTAGACTATAACCTAGGGGTCCTTCATGTAGATGCATTTAGGGCTCAAGTGTTTATTTTTATAACTGCTATGATTCCCCTATATTTTTTTGCATAGCTTATATATCTCGTATTTTGCTAAGTTGTCATTTTAGTTATTTTGTCTACCTTTATCTGATATGATATGTATTACTTTCTTAGTATTTTAGCTATGTTTTCTCCCACCCGTAAGAAGTCTCGTTGGGGAACTGTTTTCCCAACTGGACTTAAGCGTTATAAGGAACCTCTTGTGAAACCAAAGGAGATAGGATAGTTGATCGTTTGACGGATGCGAATAGTAGGGCTAGACCCGCAGAGTCGGGTGATTCTTGCAGAGGAAAAGTCAAACCCAAATGAGGCCCAACATAAGTTTATCACGTCCTTTACCTCGTCATGTTGTTATTAATTATTTCTTTTGGATATTTCATATTTTAGGAATTGTTGTGAGACTTTCATTCCTTTATGTCGTTTCGATTTTATTTTGATATAAGTAAGTAGTTATTTGATGGAGCATCCTTTATGTGTTAAGTTGGAGTGGTTTAAGATGTGCAATGTAGAATATGTGCTTATATGCGGATTATGATTGAAATGGGTAATCTTGAAAGTAAGTACACGTGTGAAAGGAGGCACTTATAATTATGGTGACCAACATAATTACAAAGGCATCACACACGTTGACTTGTGACCATGATTGCATTTATTTATGTTTGGTTGTAAGGTGGTAGTGTAATATGTTTTTTTGATATGTGTATTCATGATAAGATGGTGGTATGGGTAGAGAATTTTTCTCTTACCCTAATTGGAGGATATGTTAAGTTGAGTTATATAGATAGTAAGTTTCTCTTCTATCTATTATTTGGGGATACCTAGTATTACTATTATAGAGTTTTCTCGTTTGCTCAGTTGTTTGTTTGGATTTCCCAAGTCTAAGCTTAGCATCCCTTCATCGTACTTTGTTAGTAAGGATACCTAATTTTTCCTATTTGACGTCTCAATGTATACTGGTTGTTCGGAATCTGCTCTTTTAGATATAGGCGCATTTGGTTAGTTCTTTCGTTGCACTGATTACTCGTATGAGTATCAAACGTTTCTTTTAAGCACTAATTGTTCCTAACATATTAGTGTGGATCATTACTCCCTTGGTTGTATATCCATTGGTTTTCGTAACCCGTTGGCGACGTGTTAGTATCGATACTTTTAGGTTTGCTTTGTTGATCGTTATTTTGGATAAGACCTTACGTTTTCTTTTGAGTATGTAACGTCTTGCATGAGTTTCCTTATACGAGTTCGTTTGATTTTATTTTGAGTATATGGTTCCTGGTATTTTTGTTCATTTTCAAACAATAGAATTGTGTTAGAGTCTGTATGGTGTTTTACGAGCCCTTTTGGTATTATGGTGTCCTTTGTTTGAGTAACATATTTTATAATTGATGTCTAATTATAAAAGCCCTTTTGAAGTATTGTGTTAGTGTTTGGGAAAAACTGTGTTTAAAATGATCTTTGTAAATAGAATATATTTAAATGTCCTATGCAAATAGGATATGAAACTTATTGAGTGGTTAAATAAATTTTATTTTATTATAAAAAGCAGGTTTAAAGTGAGTCATAGTGGTAAGGTACGATACACCATTAGATAACCATCTCTAGATTTTTATGACAACCAGAATGAATTTTATAAAGATTACATTTAAGACAATTTTATCTATTCTTTAAAATAAATTTTTTATACTTAAAGTGACTTCTTTATTTTAAATTGATTTTTATAAAAACACTATTTAATTTGGTCTTTCGAGTAAAGTCGATAATTGGTATAAGAATTTCTGTCTTTCGTATTGATTTTTTATGTGTTCTTTTGTTGTGGTACGCCTGTTGATTTTCTTTCGTTTGCGCTTTCTCTCGGTGCATATATGTATCCTTTCTTTCAAAGGATTCTTATTTCATTTGATCTACGTCTATTTGCATATGTGGAATCTCCTATATGCATTCTAGCCTTTGACTCGATATTCGTTTGTTATCCTATTCAATTGTTCGTTAACCTTAGAGTTCGTTGATACCATTGAGTCATGGAAGCTTTGATGTGATTATGGGGATGGACTAGTTGTCCAAGAGGAATTTGGTGATAGTATGTTATGAGAAGGTGGTTAGAATACCATTGGAAGGTGATGAGATACTTCAAGTTCATGGGGAACGTAGTTTGGGAGCCGCCAAAGCCCTAATGAATGCTAAGGTAGATGAACCTAGGATAAGTGATACACCCATGACGCACGATATTATCGATGTGTTTCTAGAAGATTTGTTGGGGCTACCACCGCAGCGACAAGTTGAGTTTCGTATAGACTTAGTTCCTGGAGCGACGTCGGTCGCGAATTCTTCATATCGTTTGGCACCCTCAGAAATGCAAGAATTGTTTGGGCAACCTAAAGAGTTGCAAGACAAGGGTTTCAAATGACCTAGTCATTCGCCGTGGGGAGCACCTGTGTTATTCATAAAGAAAAAGGATGGTTCTTTTCGCATGTGTATTGATCATAGGGAGTTGAACAAATTAATTGTTAAAAACCGTTATTCACTCCCTATGATTGATGACTTGTTTGATCAGTTACGAGGAGCGTGTCCTTTCTTAAAGACAGATTTTCAGTCAGGTTATCAACAGCTACGAGTGCATGAGGATGACATTCCAAAGACCGCATTTTGAACGAGATATGGACATTTTGAGTCTATGGTTATGCCTTTTGGGTTAACCAATACACCAACGGTTTTCATAGACTTAATGAACCGGGTTTGCAAACTGTACTTAGGTAGGTTTGTCATTGTATTCATTGATGACATTCTGTGTAACACCCTCAAATCTGAGTATGCAGCGGAATGTTGAATATCCGAAGGCGTTACATTATGGGTCAATAGCACAAGATCAGAGAACGACTACTAAACGTGTCGTTTGAAAAAGATACATTGGATTAACAAAAATACTTGTTTGTTAAATAAGCTCATTGGCTTCAAACTGGTTTCAAACAAAATAGATAAAGAATTCTAGGTTTATAACGCAATTAGTCCCCAAAGTGTTAATAAGACCCCTAAATCTAAGTGTTGAATGATTCAATTATTGAACTCCCAATGTATCGGACGTCACCTCGTGCCTTATTGACATGGAATAACATGCTTAATCTCGTTCTGAAACATGTAAAGTTGGCATGAATTCATTTGAGTATATGTAAATCAATGGTAGGACGCACGATTTCCAAGTGTATGATTAAGGCAACAGACTGCAAACATCATAAAAGTAATTACGTTTTCTAAGCTCATGACACCGAGGCTCGGTATCATGAATGCAAATTATAAATATGCCAAATGGTGTCCGTGAATGATGTGCTAACCATTGCAACATCCCAATTCGACATGGTATGCGTTCGTTCCCTGTGAGTTAGCTAGTCAACCTGATCGGGGAGTTGTCAATCACTAATAGATCTATCCATAACATTCGCTGCCCCTGCAAATGTAATTCCCAACTAATCTTTGCAATCAACAGTTCATGATCATGGGAGCATAAAATGGGTTATGGTAACTTATGGCAAAATGTATCATGGCATAAAAGTACACTTGCGTCCAGTTTTGTAAACAAGAGCTGTTCTCACATACAGCAAGGATGTAAATCTTTTAAATTAATTATAAAGCATGGGGCTATGATAATCACTCTTGCCGGGTGGGTAGTTCTCTGAATGATAACAAATATCCAAGTAAGCAGTGGAATCACACCGTTAAGTACCTAAGTAAGTACGGTCAAGTCTTAGTTTACACATTTAAGCTAACAACTCATTGTATAAACTAAATCCCATTTTAAGTTTATATATACCATTATCACTTGTGCGGTGACGCACAAGATCATTGTTTTTATAGTTCCGATGGTTCTCAAAAAACGTGAAATCATTATTAATAAATATACTTTATTTATTAAATTGTTATCAAATAGTTCGATGTCCGAATATCTAAATGTTCGACCGACGCGTTAAATGTTTCACTTTCGTTTCATAAACGTACCCGTAGGTTTTTAGTTATTACCTTTTAGTCCTTAGGTGTATAAACATATACTTTTTATATTTTAAACCTTTCAGTTTCGAAAGTGTCATAACTAGTCCTTTAACTTACGAAATTTATAACTTAGATCCTTATGGTTTTAAAATATTCCAAAACAGTCCCTGGAGTTATTGTATTTCGAAAATAACCAAATTAACCCCCTTATGTTTCGAAAACTACATTTTTAGTCCCTTGAGTTGTGAAAGTCGCATTTTCAACCCAAATAAATCCCGACAAGTGGCATTTGGCCTTATTTAGTTCAAATAAGCCAACAAAGTGATTTCGGTGGAAAAATAAGCTCATCGAGCTTATTTTGGCTTAACGGGCCTTATTGGGCCCGTTAAGGTCCGTTTAGCTTTTTAGTGGTCCGTTGTAGTT
>BQNB010031937.1:0-49349 GCA_026074375.1 Tanacetum coccineum | reverse complement strand
CTTGTGCTATTGATCTATGAAGTAACGCCCTCGGATATTCAATATTCTGCTGCAACTCAGATTTGGGGGTGTTACAGATTGGTATCTAGAGCCAAGGTATAGAGAACCAGGTCAAAAGTTTTTGTCTGTACTATAACCATTTTCAAACACTTTATTCACAAACGGGGTTTGCACGGGACACACATACATTACTTGTTTGCAATCTAGCATACATGCTTACATGACATACACTGTTTTAGAATTAGTAGTTTACTAAGTGCTTACGTGATTGATATACGCGTATATAAATTATACTATGTATATTACTATAAGAGTCTTATAATTAATACTTATATAAGTTTACTTTACTGTTCCTGCAGACATGTCTTCTGCATCATCTGCGGTTACCTACACTTCCATCTACACCGACTCTGAGCCAGGCAGAGTCTTCTGGGGAGCCGATGAGGAGATATCTGATGGTGGTTCTCCATGAGTCATCGTATTAGGATACGATGGACTCCCCATGCAGCCGGTAGCCTCACCATCACCGGATTACATACCAGGCCCTGAGGAGTCATAGACACCACCAGTACCACAGGACGAGGATGAGCGTGAGCCTATGTTCATACAGCCACATAACCCTGACTACGTGCCAGAACCTATATACCCTGAGTATATACCATTGGAGGATGAGCATGAGTTTCCGGTTGAGGAGCAGCCATTATCTCCTATTGATTCACCTACTGCTGAGTCACCAGGGTATGTTACTGAGTCGGATCCCAAGGAGGATCCAGAGGAGTATGAGGATGATGAGACCGAGGATGGTCCGGTTGACTATCCCATGGATGAGGGAGAGGATGGAGATGATGATAACGGCGATTCATCTAGGGATAACGCTGTTGATGAGGACGAGGAAGACGAGGAGGATAAGGAGGAGGAGGAGCACTTAGCTCCGGCCGACTCTGCTGTTATTGTACCTACTGTTGAGCTTGTTTCCCCACATGAGGGAACAAAGCCTGTTATACCACTACCCTCCACTGACATTACTACCACTAGAGCTAGGATTACTGTCCGGCTTCAGGCTTCCATATCCCTTCCACCAGAGGCAGAGGTTGAGAGACTTCTAGCCATGCCTACTCTACCACCATCACCATTTACCTCACTATCACCACCCTTTGTAGGGGAACGCCTTGCAAGGTGCACGGCTCCATTTGCACATTCATCACCACCACCTGTGCCATCACCATTACTACCATTATCTGGGTGTCCAACCCAAATCCAAACACTCAGGATAGCCTCCACTCAGGCCCTTGTTGATGCAGTTACTGCCGCATTACCATCACCTCTACTACCACCACTACCACCATCTCTATACATACCACCACCTGTTGACCATAGGGATGATGTTCCCGAGTCCGAGCAGCCACCTCGCAAGAGGTCGTGCTTGTTTGCTCTAGGCTCCAGGTATGAGGTCGGGGAGAGTTCTACTGCTAGACCTACAGGAGGTCGGGGGATAGATTATGGGTTTGTCAGCACTTTAGATGCTGAAGAGAGACGACGAGGGATTAGAGAGGTTGGGTATGGTATTAGGGATACTTGGGTGGATTCGGCAGATGCAGTTCATGAGATAACACATATGACCTTGGAAAAGGTTAATACTAGGGTCACAAAGCTTGCTGAGCTCCATGAGCATGATACACATGACTTATATGCTTTACTAGAGGATGTTCATGATAGTAGGACTCGCATATCATAGCGAGTCACTATGGACTCGCAGCGGGTCGACTTACTTATGGGGGATAGGATGACTCTCCAGGAGACAGTACTCATTGTGGAGGAGGAGGCCTATGCTTCCCGAGAGGCTTAGGCTCACTCGATAGGATTGAGTCAGGCAATCAATCATGAGCTTCAAACCTACTGTGACCATGTGTATGCATACGAGACCCAGATCCAGGCACATCAGACACAACTACAGCTGTAGGGTACTCTTATTCAGACACAACACCAGGTACATAAGACTCGCTCTCAGATGCAGCAGGCTGAGATGGCAGAGCTTCAAGAGACTGACCGTAAATGTAAGGGACATATGGTAGAGATTCTTCGAGTGATGAGAGACATGAGACGAGAGATGAGTGACATGCAGATCGAGTTGTTAGCACTGCGAGAGTAGCAGAGGAGAGCTAGACAACCAGGACCAGATGTTTGAGTTCCAGATCACCAGGATGCTTCTAGAGATGCAGATAGTCACATCTAGTAGTTTATGTCATTTTACTTTGCTAGACAATTGTTTAGGCATGTTAAGTATTAGGGGTTCTCCCCGCTAGCATAGCCTTAGATCTTTTGTATTGTATTTTGTGTACCAAAAACTATTTCATGTAAAATTTTCCAAGTTATGAATGAAATAGATTTGTTATGTTGTACTATATACCTCTCTTGTGTTGTTGTCTCATCTGTAAATTATTGTATATCTCGTCATGATTATGTCCTCATGTTTTGTCTCTTGCGATTTGATGTTGGCTCTGGAAGGATTCCCATCACCTACCGCAAAGCTTGTTTGATGTTGGCTCTGGAAGGATTCCCATTGTCATTGTGAGTACTTTAGTATCACTCTGATGTCCTGTCAATATCACAAGGATAATGCGTAGGACTCTTGATATATTTCTTGTTTTCACATTTTATGAATTAGCAAGCATATTTTGAATAAGTGTCCTAATGAGATTTATGGATGATCTCTTTTATGGCTCTAGACTTGATAGTGCACTTTGGTTTTTAGTAATAGGAGGCTGGAGCAGACTGCCACCTTTCAATACCAACTAGCTAGGAGTGAGAAAGTCGATAGAAATGTGTTTAATCTCCGTAAGAAATGAAACAAGAGTCTGTTGAGAGACCTTGAGTGGCTGGGAAGTGTTGTGCATCGCATCATTAGGTCTATGATGACTATCTTTAATACCAGACTGTAACCCTTGCCCCTTTTCGTATTTTGAATATTCTAATTTAGTCCTTCGACTATTTGACGTTTGTCAATTATTTAGAATAGCGTACTGATATGTGCTTAATTACACATATCTTTTACCTCTAAAAACGAGCTTAAATGACCAAAAACAGACAAAAACTGCCAAATATATGTTTGTTGTCAAAAAGATAATTGTCAAAAGTCAACCTAGGATGAGGATTGGAAAAGAGCACGAAAACCGTACCCGAAAACCTAATGCCAAAAGTGGGCCCATGTACCCCACCTTTTAGTGGGACCGGGTCAGCCAAATTATACTTTATAAACATTAAACCTTAATAAAAAGTCCAACTCATTTTAATTTATACCCGGCCCAACACAAGCCCAATCCCATACCCCTGTTAACACCCCCGTTTTCCCCAACCCTTATAACCTTTACCCCGTTAGTCCTTTAAGGACTAACGGTGCAATCCATCAACAAACCAAAAGGGCCAAATTTGCAAAACTCAAGGACGATGGATGTTATACACTTATACACCTTGAGCGGCCTTTCTTGCCATTTTCCAAACTTCAAATATGGGTTTTTTTAGCGGGAACACTATACATCTTTTCAGTGTCCTTGTCTCCACTACCCGGCTAATTAACAACCCAAACACTGTTCCCCTTTCTTCTCCCCTATGTCGACCAACCTTATCCCACCAATTGCCACCTTGGCAATCTCCAATCATCCTATTCGCGAAGGAATAAAGACAAGGATTTAAGGGCTATGATCATTTGGCTTGGAGGACACTCAAATTGGATGGCTAGGATTGCTTTGTGACCTCTCTCACACAAGAAAAATGCCTGTAAGAGCTCTCACAAAGAAATCACACCTCCTAGAATCTTCCTTTGATTAGTATAAATAGGTAAAATTTGTAAGCACTTTCGGGCATCTAGTTTTTTTAGTCAGTTTTTCGTTATAATTTAAGATTTTCAGCTTATTTTAATGTTTTCTTAAAAGCCTTGTTATGATTTTTAAGTTAATGAAAGATTGAATGTTTTTATGTTTTACCCTTGTTTTTAAAGTAAAGTGTTTTGATTGTTTTATCGTTTTCTATTAGATCTCAAAAGGATCTTGTTTATATCCTTCTTTAGCAGTTACTTAAGTATTACTAAACCTTTTTATAAGTTTGTTAGGTTTATGTTTATTTTAACCAATAATCATCAAAAAAAAGTTTTTTGGATGTTTAACACAGGATTTGGATGGGATACTCTATGGACACTACTAGCCTTTATCTTTGATAAGCTAGAGCTAGTGATAAGACATCCTCTTTTGAGCTCATTTGCCCTGTTTTGAGCAAGGGCCTTTGTAAGTTTCATTTTTCCATTTTTAGCTTATTTACTATTCAACTGCTTATTTGTGCTTATTGGTCTTTTATTTTGGCTTATTTATGTGTGCTTATGTCGTTTAATGCTTATGATGCTGGTTTTTATAGTTTAGAAAACATTTGTTTGTATTTTCATATAATTGTCTTAAATAGCTTATATACTAGCCACAATCTGTTTTAGCTTATTTGATAGTTTTTGGTTGTTTAAATATGTTAATAGTGCTTTTTTTGTTGTGAGCATATCTGGTCTTAAGGGGTTTGATGTTCATGAAAGATTTAGTTTTCAAGTTTAAAAAAAGGCATTTTAAGTGTTTTTTTCTTAAAGGGGTGTTTGGTTTAACTGATTTTGAAAGTCAAAATTGGTCAAAATGAGATTTTAATCTTGGGTCAGTTTAGTTTAGCCTAAATTAATCCAAAAATTTAGCTTGTTTAAGTTTTTAAGTGTTAAATCTCATTTTTAAGGTTTTAAGAATTTGTGGTTTGGATCTGTTAGGTTAAAGCTTATTTTATTGGCTTATTTGATTGTGCTTTTGCTTATTGAGATTTTGTGATGTTTTTGAGTTTGTCTAAGTGCTAAAACAGGTTAGGAACAAAGGTCATAGGCCAAAACTGTCAAGTATTGCTAAGTGTTTTAAAAAATTTGAGAAATTGCTTTTTCAAATGCTTGTTGTGAATTTCAAAATGCTTTTTGATTGTCGATTCTTGTTCTTTGAGGTCTAAATTTTATTTGTTTGTAGGTTATATAGTCATAAGGATCTGTTTGTTTGCTTATTTTTAAGCTCAAAAGTGGTGATTTGTTAAGATTGCAAAAGTTTGTAAAAATTTGTCCAAAGTGTTGAATCTGTGTAAGATGCCTTTTTCATGAACTTTTTAAAGTTTTATCGGAATTTCAATCTGCTTTTCTCATTGTTGCTTATTGTCAGCTTTTTTGGGCCAATCTTTTTAGTGGTATAAGACACGAAGCCATATGGATCCTTTTGCTAGCTTATTTTTAAGCTAGAAAAGTCCCTTTTGACCTTTTTGCTTATCAGTTTTGGCCAAAATGCTATTTGCTTATTTAGGTTTATAAGCTTGTTGCATTTGCTTATTCTAGGTTAGTATAGCTTATTAGGTTAGAGTTCTATATTTTTAATAAGTTTTAAAGGCCTCAAATTGCTTATTTCTTTCAGTTTAGAGCTTATTTAAGCTTATTTGCATTTTAGCTTAAAATTTCTAAGTATTATAGCTTTTTGATCAACTGACCATTTCTAGTTATTTTAGTTGCTTATCTTTTTGTTTCTTATGTGCTTTTTTAGTATGCCTTTTATCTGTCTAGCTTATTTTGAGTTTTCATTTGCTTATTTGTGCTTAAAATTGCAAAAGTTAGTCATTTTAAGGCTTTGTTTAGATAATGCTTAATTCTGTCATTATTTTTGGCTTATCTGGTGCTTTTGTGGGTTATAAAAAAGTGTCTTTTGTAGACAAATAAAATTGCTTATTTGTTGCTTTTCTAAAAAGTTGTAAAAAAATTGGAAAACAAAAACGTTTGGGATTAGGGGAAGTCCCAGGTGAGCAAGACTCGAACCCGGGACCTCTACCCTTATCACTAAACGTTTTTGCAACACACACTCACTACCACTAGCGCCCTTTGGGTGTTTCCGTTTTTATTTTTGCATAATCTATATACTTATACACGTTTTCATCCCATTTTCATATAAGCACTTCGCAGCTTATTTGTAACTTTTTAGAGCTTATTTGATAAGCTGGCTTAACCAACTTATTTTTCCTAGGATCCTTACAACTTTTAGGACTTTCCCGTATTTTTTTTAGATTTTTCCTCCTTTATTTGTTATTTTTCTTTATTTTTCTAAGTTTAGAATTTTAGAAAATTATTTAAAAATAGTAAAATAATTCAGAAAATTACAAAAAAATAGTTTTTAGATTTAGAATAAATAGTTATAGGTTTACAAGTTTAAAAATCTTTTTCATCATTTTTAGATTTTAAATTTCATTTTTAGTTTTTTAAATTAATTTATAGAAATAGTTTTTAATTATAAAAAGTAGTGAAAAATAATTTTCAGAGTTTTTATGATATTTTAGAGTTTTCTAAAGTAGAAAATCATTTTTTGGAATTTTTAGGAATTAATTTGTCATTTTCTAGAATTTTAATTGATTAAATAGGTTTTTTAATTCTTTAAAAAAATAAAAAAGTCAAACAAAATATAAATTTTTTGAGAATATTTTCTTTTGTTCTTTTTAGAGGTTTTGAAACCAAATTTGCATTTTTAGGGTTATTATTTGCCTTAGCATTTTTTTAGTTCCCGTTTAGGATTCCCAGTTTACGTTTTTAGTTTATATTTGTTTTGCCTTATTTGTTCTTAGTTTAAATTGCCTTAATTTTCCCGTAGTTTTAGATAACAATATATTTTGTTACATCAAAAATCGATCTACAAAACCACCTCTCGACTTTCAATTGCATTCCTCGTTGGGGATAACGACCCGGGAATTATACTTCCGGTTTACTACATGGAGAGATTTTTTTATTCTTATCCTTGTTATATATTTATATATTTATAAGTATTATATATTTATATATATATATATATATATATATATATATATATATATATATATATATATATATATATATATATATATTTTAAAGGGTTGATCAAGAGATTGTCAAATTTTGGCGCCGCTACCAGGGAGGATTGTATACGATTGTTGAGCCGTTTGACAATTTGTGTTTGAAGATCCTTCCGTGTGAAGTTATTTTGTTTATTTTCATACATTAAAAAATAAAAATACAAAAGATCACTCATCCCACCCACTCAATCACTACGCTTTGCTTTTTTTATTGAGGATTTTATATAATATAAAAAAATTCCAAAATTTAAAAACTTTGTCCATAAAAAAAATGAAATTAAATTCACCATCAATATAATACTTTCAATTGAAGTATTATCATTAATAAGTTCCCGAACAAAAGATCTAAAACTTACCTTTTGTGTCTTCGCCGAGGTACGGATCACTTCGAAAGGTTAGACATAACTATAAGAGGGGGGTTGTAAGGCGGGGTTGTTCCTAGGAACTACGACCCTAAAGGAGAAAGGTTTTTGATAGCTTCGCGCTTTCCTACACCTCCGCTCCTTTGTGCGTTTTTCTCTTTGAAGAGTTACCGAGAAGCGAGTTGATTATTAGGTTTAAGTGTCTTATCTCATAGTCCGTTATTAAAATATATTGTGAATAAAAAAAATATAAAAAAAAGAAAAAAAAATAGTATAAATTTTCTTTTTACATTTTAGTGCATGCGCACTCGTCCTCAATCTCGTAATTCTAACCGTCAAACAACAAACAGTCAACCCGACTTTTGATTGAACCATTCATTATCTTGGAACCTATTGAAAATCAAGCCTCCTCCCGTAGTTACGATGGGCATGATAATCGTCTATGGCCTCAATTTGATCGAAGAAACCACGAGGGTTACGAGGATGCCATCGTTGTTCCCTGAGATCATCGGGAAAACTTTGAGCTTAAGCACGGTTGCTTTTACCTCGTTCAAAAAACAACAATTTTTTACGGACATGGACAAAAGAAGACCCTCATGCGCCATTGTTATTTCAACAAGATACTTCTACGATGAGTTCCCGAACGTCCCGAGTACGTCGGTTAAGCTTATGCTTTTCCATTTTCTCTCGAGGGTGCCGCCCGGATTTGGCTTGAAAAAGATCCTCTCGAGTCGATTCCAAATGCGGAAGATCTTGTTTCGAAATTCATTAACAAATTCTCCCCTCCTTCTAAAACAACAAATCTTCGAAATGAAATCATGATATTTCAACAAGGAAATACCGTTTATCGAGCCCCGATTGCTAATCAAATTCGACCTCCCGGTTTTCCTCCCGTTCAAAACCAAGGAAATAATCAAACGTATGTGTACAACCATAACCGGGGGTACTAGGGGACCCGGGAATAATTACACCACAAGCTCCATTATTTATCGATCTCTGGATTATAAACCCCCGATTCCCATGCTTCCAACCTTTACCAGGCTACGGCTCTGAAACACAAGGTCAATGTGTCGAGGATGATTTTCAAAACTACGTCAAAGCTAATGATGCAGTGATGAGAAATATGCAAAAATCAAAATCAAAAATTGCAATAAATCAAATATGACCAATTTATACGGACTGCTTTCCAATTCATGAATATCCAATACCGCTTCCTACTTCAGGGTTTCAGGGACCACTCCCCTAGTAATACCATACTAAACGAAGGTAGATTTGAAGGGTATTACACCCTGACTGCAGGGTTGCGTATCAAGGACCCACGATGTCATACTACTTCTTCCTCCTTCTCTAAAGTAGTGGAACGTGAAATCGAGGTGACAAAGGACACGGTGCTTCCTACTAATAACGGAAGCACCAAAGACGTCCAACCTCCGGTTGTCCAAGTTCAACCTCATGTACTAAATTCTGAGCCCGTTGTTGCTCCCGTTAGTGCTCCGATGCCTAACTTGAAATCGTCGATTCCGTATCCTTCGAGACGTAATGATGAAAGGCGCCGTGAAAAAGCTAATGACCAAATTGAGAAATTCTACGAAATCTTGAAGATTTGGATTTTTGTTTCGAAATTAGCTTAACGGATGCTAATGTTTTGATGCATATGCCAAAAAATTGCCTCGACTCTTAAACCTTTAAATTAGAAACAAAGAAAATATAACGTGAAATGGATAGAACTCGTACTTGATTGAGCTGCTTGGCGGCTTCTCCTCAAAAAATTACTCGAATAAAACTTAGATACCTGCAAATTTCTTTATACCGTGTGATTTTCCCATGAATGGATGAGTGCTTAGCCTTGGCTGATCTTGGCGCTAGCATTAATCTTCATTGCACCATTTATCGTGTGGAAAAAGCTTTCTCTTCCAGAGCTCACTCCTACTTGTATGACTCTTGAACTTGCGGACCGTTCGATCACTCAACCGATTGGTATCGCCGAAGATGTAGACGTAAAAGTAGGAAAGTTCCAATTCCTGGCCGACTTTGTTGTCGTAGACTTTGATGCCGATCCCCGAGTACCCCTAATTCTCGGAAGATCCTTCTTAAAAACGGGACGTGCTTTAATTGATGTGTAACGAAGAAGATGAATTAACTCTTCGTGTCAGAATAAGACCTTAAACATTCAATTTGATTCAACTTCGAGATACTCCTCTAATTACGATGATATGACGGTAAACCGATATCGGACGTCTTAAATGGCTTATGTAGGAGTATTCCAAGAAGTTTCTCAGTTCTCCGTGTGATCGCAAGTAGAAATCAATCCTTATTATGTCTCCGATCGTTTCGACACTCTTCTCGACTTCTCACTCCCTTATGGGGTAGAGTGATTTTCTTCTCGAGGTAGTCGATGCTTTCCTCGCTCTTAAAGATGATCCAACTTCACCGAAAGTTGATGACTCTTACTATAACCCGGAGGGGGATATTCTTCTTCTTGAAGCATTTCTCAATGATGATCCATCATTACCCTCTCCCACTTAAGGAAATTATTTGCCTGAAATTCAAAAAGAACTTAAAGTTTGTGAAGCTAAAACTGATAAATCTTCAATTGATGAACCTCCCGAAGTCGAACTCAACGTACTTAAATCCTCATCTCGAATACATATTTTTGGAGGCGACAACTAAGTTGCCTTTCATTATTGCTAAGACTTGAGTTGTCGAGGAATAAAGCCGCTCTCAAAAAGGTTTTTAAGTCTCACATGGCGGAGCATCTTCGTTGGAAACTATCCGACATTAAGGTAGTAACGGAATTTTGTACTCACAAAGATCTTATGGAAGATTTGATACAAAACCGGAGCTACATCATAAAGACGGGTGAGCTCTATAAAATCCATGCTGTCATCAAAAAGGGAGGTTGAATAACTTCTTGACGCCGGGATTAAATTTTCCCTGATCTCGAAATAGTCTTGAGTAACCCCGTACATTGTTCTTTCGTCTTCCTTTCTTTTTTTTCGTGCCGGAAAAAAAGGTGGCTTTACTGTTGTGAAATGATGAAATCGAGTTGAAGTTAATTCTACTCGATTGGTTACTGGATGGTGGTGCATGTATTGACTACCGAAAGTTAAATGAAGCCCACCCCATTAAAGACACTTCCCACTACCGTTTATGGAAATCAAATGCTTGTGAGTTTAGCGGGAAACGAATACTTATTGTTTTCTCGATGTTTCTCGGGTTACTTTCAAATTCCCATCGACTCATGATCAAGAAAAGACCACATTCACGTGTCCTTACGGAACGTTCGCCTACCGTCGCATGTCTTTTAGCTTATGTAATGCACCGGGCACATTCATGGACAACTTTTCGGTCTTTGGGAATTCATTCGAAAATTGCCTCTCTCGTGTAGACAAGATGCTTCAAAGGTGCGAAGACACCAATCTTTGTCTAAATTGGGAAAAGAGTCATTTTATGGTTAAGGAAGGTATTGTCCTTGGCCATAAGATTTCCAAAAAATAGGATTGAGGTCGATAAAGCTAAAGTCGATGTGATTGTTAAGTTACCTAATCCCATCACCGTCAAGGGTGTTCGGAGTTTTCTCGATCATGCCGGTTTCTACTTGACCGGTTTCTTCATTTAGGATTTTTCACAAAATTTCCTGACCGATGACTATCTTTTGAGAAGAATACTCCGTTTCATCTTCTTGTTGAATGTATTCAAGCTTTGGGATATCAGTTACTAAGAAAAACATACTGGAAGCTCCAATTTTGATTGCCACAGACTAGGATTACCTTTGTACCTTTATGCAATGCAGCGCTTTGCCAATAGGTGCAGTTTGGGGGAAACGCCATAAAAAACACTTTTAGGCCTATATATATGCAAGGTAAGACAATAAACGAGGCAGAATCGCATTATACTACGACAGAGAAAGAAATGTTAGCCGTGGTGTATGCCTTCGAAAAATTCCGATCTTACCTCATCTTAAACAAAAGCGTAGTGTATACGGATCACTCCGCCCTAAAATATCTCTTTATTAAAAAAGATTCCAACGCAAGATTGCTCCAGTAGGTTCTCCTCCTTTAAGAGTTTGATTTCAACGTAATTGACACAAAAGGAGCCGAGAATCTCACGGCCGATCATATTTCCCGATTAGAAAATCCTTATGAAAATGTGCTCGACCCAAAGGAGGTGAATGAAAAGTTTCCTCTCGAGACACTTCATATGGTGACTTCTCGTGGTGACTCAAGTACCCTGTGGTTTGCCAATTATGAAAATTACCACACAGGGAATTTCATTATTAAAGGGATGTCTTCCCAGCAAAAGAACAAGTTTTTCAAAGATGTTAAACACTAGTTTTAAGATGACCCCTATTTGATCAAAATATGTGCGGATCAAATGATTCGGCGGTGTGTTGCTGGCCAAGAAGCTGTTGACATCCTCACAGCTTGCCATAGTAGACCTACCTGGGGACATTACGGTGCCAACTACACCGCCAAAAAGGTTTTTGACTTAGGATTCTATTGGCCCACAATTTACAAAGATGCCTATGACTTGGTCACCCGATGTGACACTTGTCAGCGTCAAGGAAAATTTCACAGCGTGATGAAATGCCTCAAAATTCCATCTAAGTTTTCGAAATCTTTGACGTATGGGGCATCGATTTCATGGGGCCGTTCCCATCTTCACGAGGGAACAAATACATACTCGTGGCGGTCGACTATTTGTCAAAATGGGTTGAAGCGAAAGCGCTCCCCATCAATGATGCCCGAGTTGTTTGCAAATTTATTAAATCTCTCTTCGCCTGATTCGGTGCCCCTCGTGCTATCATAAGTGATCGCGGAACCCATTTTTGCAATGACCAGTTTGCAAAGGTCATGCTTAAATATAGAGTTACTCACCGTCTCTCCATCGAGTATCACCCATAAATAAGTGGGCAAGTTGAGGTATCCAATCATGGCTTGAATGAATTATGAAAGGAACGTTGGGCGACCTGGGCGAGAACCGTGCATCTTGGGTCGGATAAACTAGATGAATGTTACTTTGGGCCTTCTGTCCGCTTATACAATACACCTATCGGGTGTAACCCCAATACATGCTCGTGATACAGAAGGCATGTTATCTACCGATGAGCTCGACACAAAGCTATCTAGGCCTTGAAGCATGCAAAACTTGACCTTGAAAACCGTGGGTGATCACCGTAAAGTTCTCACTCAATGAAACTAAATGAACTGAGTGATCATGCCTATGAGAACTCTTTGATCTATAAAGAGAAAACAATGAGGATCCATGACTCATAGTTCATATCAACAGTATTGGGAGTTACTGAGATGGAAATTGCATGAATACAGTGGTGTTCACTCTTTATTCTTAGATGGTACATCAATACAGATCAACATGTTAGTAGAAAAGAAGTATCCACTGAAGAAGGAAATCTTGGAGAAGATGATCAACTTGAAGATTGAAGCAGAAGAAGAAAGTACTATGGCACATGAGCTTATAAAGTTTATCAAATCTCAGATTGCAGAACAGAGTTAGTTATGAAGAATTTTTAAAAGCTAACAGGAAAGGAAGCTAAAGTGTTTGAAAGAATCCTCTCAAAATCAAAGAGCTTTAATTCAAGAAACTTAAGATTTGAAGGTAAATCATAAGTTTAGGGGAGGATTGTTGGGAATTAAAGAGCTTCTACAAGATAATGCTGCTGAAGGACTTAATACTGCTAGTAGTAATAGTTAGTACTGCTAGTTATAGTTAGTACTGTTAGTACAATGTTAGTACTGTCAGTATATAGTTAGTACTGTTAGTTAGTATATTAGTGCTGCTTATGAGATATGTATGAGATAAATTAGGAATAGATATGCATGATCTCTGCATAATCTCCTAACGCGTTTTGTAAGCCTATTAGGGTTTTCCTTAGTGTATAAAAGGAACCCTACGGCATAGTTAGACATATCTCTTTTTCATATACTTTCATAGTCGTCCAATTCATATAATAGTTAGAGTCTTTCATTGTAAGGCAAAACATATAGTTGTTTTGTGGTTTGTTCAATATATTGAAAGCTTTGTGAAAGTTCTGTGTTCATTGTTTGATTGTTTCTTCTGAGTATATAAAGATTAATTCCGCATAGTCTTTATATATACACCACAAGGTTTCTAATCTAGTTGTTTAGATTTATCTAAGCTAATAAAAGATCCATTCAATTGGAACCAACAAGTGGTATCAGAGCGGGTGTTCTGAAACCTTGATTTAGAAGAAACAAACTAGATCCATCTCTCTGTTCATTCCCTATATCAAAAACCATGGATCTAGAAAATACCCAAAACAATTCTCTTGCAAAACTGCCACTTCTCAAGCAAGGTGAATATGACACATGGAGACTCAGAATAGAGTCATATATTCAACTTCAAGATTATGCTCTCTGGGAGATCATAGAGGAAGGCAACTCTTTCAAGCCAGTAGCTCGAACCACTACAAACGAAGATGGTACATCTACTACAACAATACCTGGTGCTGTTACTGCTGAACAGAAGATCCTAAAGAAGAATGATCTTAAAGCCCGAAGCATCCTGATGATGACACTTCCAAGTGAGCATCTACTTACTTTCAATAAACACAAGGATGCCAAGTCTTTATTTGAAGCCATAGAAGCAAGATTTGGTGGTAATGAAGCCACCAAGAAGACTCAAAAGACACTCTTAAAGCAGATGTATGAAACCTTCAATGCTTCTAGCTCAGAGTCACTTGACTCTATCTTTAACAGGCTTCAGAAAATTGTAAGCCAGTTAACTATCTTAGGTGAAATCATCACTCCAGAAGAACTTAACCTGAAATTCTTAAGAAGTCTTCCTACTGAATGGGGTATGCATGTTGTGGTCTGGAGGAACAAATCAGATCTGGGCTCAATAAGTTTTGATGATCTTTACAACAATTTTAAGATTGTTGAACCAGAAGTCAAAAGAAGTGTAATCTCTAGCTCAAACTCAGGCTCTCAGAATTTGGCCTTTCTCTCAGGTCATAGCAGTACAAATGATGTTAATACTGCTAATGTTCATGTTAGTACTGGTAGTACTCCTGTTAGTACTGCTAGCACTAATAATAGTACTGCTTGTCTCAGTGATGCCACAGTATATGCTTATCTGGCCACTCAACCCAATGGGTCTCAAGTTGTTCATGAAGACCTAGAGCAAATCCATGAAGATGATCTTGATGAAATGGATTTAAAGTGGCAATTGGCATTGCTAAGTATGAAAGCAAGAAAGTTTTATCAGAGAACTGGTAAAAAGATTATCATCAATGGAAGTGATACTGCTGGTTATGACAAGAAAAAGGTGGAATGTTTCAATTGTCATAAGTTGGGACATTTTGCTAGAGAGTGCAGAAATCCTAGGAGTCAAGAGAACAGGAGCAAAAGTCAAGACAGCTCAAGAAGAACAGTGAATGTGGAAGAATCTTCTTCCAAAGCTATGTTAGCTATAGATGGGACTGGATTTGATTGGAGCTACATGGCACAAGAGGAGGCTTCTACCAACTTTGCACTTATGGCTTTCTCTGATTCTGAGGTACAAAATAACAAAACTTGCTCTAAAACTTGTCTTAAAAATTTTGAAGATCTTAAGTCTAAGTATGATAAGTTGAGAATAGAGCTTAATAAGTCTGAATCTGTATTAGATAGCTATAAAAAGGGTTTAGCTTCAATAGAAGAACAACTGGTCTTTTATAAGAAAAATGAAAGTATGCTTTGTGATCAGATTGCTGTTCTTAAAAGAGATGCCTCATTTAATGAATCAGATATTAATGGTCTTAAGAAACAGGTAGAAAGACTTAAGAAAGAAAAAGAGGATAATCAGTTTATAAGAAAAATGAAAGTATGCTTTGTGGTTAGTTCTTGAATAATTGGGTGTACTGATGTTAAAAATAAGTATATGGAAATACTTTTCACATCAGGTTGTTTGTAGTAGTGGGAGTATATATTCATTCAGTTTAATGAGGAACCGAATAAGAGAAAAATGTTGGGTACAAGAATTAGTGTACCCACAAAATCAGTTTTGTGTGAAAACAAAGTGATGAAAGAAAATCACTAAATGAAAATGGTTGTTCAGTGGGTTAAGAAACTAAAGAAAAAAATTCAGTTGGTACAAGAATCAGTGAAATGAATGTGGGCCTCAGTTTACCACCTACGATACGGTACTCCTCAGACGTGTGTGTGTGTGCTGTGTGTGCCCGAGGCATGTGTGTTACCCCCTCGTGCAGTGTCAACTAAACCTGAGCGTGTCATTATATACTCCAACCCTAGGGTCACTGTACCCTTAACAATGGACCGAGCCACTGAGACCTCCATCAATGTATCTGAAACCTCCACCCAGAACTCGTAGCTACCACTGAACCCCACTCCCTGAACATGAACATGAAGTCGATGACCTGAATCCATCATTCACTGAAACCAAGATTAAATGGTAGAAAAGGTTGTTGAGTGTTTTGAGTGTACGAATGGAAAAGGTTATAATGAATGAAAGTGTGTATTTGGTAGTATAATGAGGAATATACTCACTGAAACCCTATGAAAGTGTAAGAGAATACTTTCACATGTTTTAGGGTAGGCTGAATGGGTATATGGAGTCACTGAAACTTGTTCTAACTCCCTGAGAGTAAATGAAACTAGTTATTAAACTCCCTGAACAAGATGGTATCCCTGAAACCGGAGTCCCTGAACTAGTGAAGACCCTAAACCCGTTATAGCCTGATGAATCCAAACCCTAGAAAAACCCAAAAAACACCCTGACGCTTCCTTGTACCTGAAAACCCAACAGGTCACTGAACCTAATCACTACCACTCACTGAAACACAAACTAAAAATCCCTAAAACTCGGTCACTGAATGAGACATGAACGTGGCCGCGAGGGTCTTTGAAAGTGAATGACATAGAATGTTGTTCCACGTCTTTGAAACCTGACTCCCTAAACTCGTGGTGACTATGAACCCGAGTCCTTGAAGACTCCCTGAACCCGAGAGTCCCTGAATATGGACACTAAACTTGAGGAATCTATGAAAACATCTTGTTGGTTTGGGATATATGGTTTGTTAAATTTTAAGAGAAACTAAGAAAGTGAGTATGAAATGGTATATGGGAGGACTGATTGAAAAAAAAGCATCAGTGAATTTATTCAATAGTTTAACGAGTTAAGGAAGAAAAAGGGTATAAGATGAGTATGTGAAACATACTCCCTGAACTCAAACAGAACCACTAAACCTTTCACGACTCCCTAAACCCCTACTTCCTGAACCCTCACTCACTGAACCTCCAAAACCGAACCTTGAACCTATTACCTTAACTTGAACCGTTGTCATTTGTAAACATGCATATAAATTAGTACGCCTACATCTATATATATATATATATATATATATATATATATATATATATATATATATATATATATATATATATATATATATATGTATAATCCGTTTATGGCTGGTAGTTTGCCAAAAACTATAAGTCTAATGATCCACCTCTCTCAAAAGGTTACACTTGGAAGTGGAGAGGACAGTCTGAAACTTATAGAATTGATGGATTTGTGTACCAAATTGATTGATAAAGTTACCATTTTGGAAAATGCTCTTAAACAGTCTAAGGAGTCTCATGCTCAGACTCTAACAATGTTGATGAAGAAAGTCAAAAGATTGGAAGACAAGCTCAAGTTATGATTTCAGATGCAGAAGAGTATTTGACCCCCTTCATATGTGCATCGATTAATCAAAAGAGTTTAGCACATATGTGGGAAAGCGTACACTTAAGATCATAAAAATCCGATTATTAGTCATATATTTTAATCATATTTTCTCCCCTTATCAAAAATGTCAAATCTCTTGATATTTTAGATATCAATTGATTCAAATATTAATGGTTTCAGGGAAAAAATGTCCAATTATTAACAAGCCATATTCGGAACATTTTTAATGTTTCCCCTCAATTTATAAGGGTATTATATATATAGTGTTAAGTATGTTAATTTGAAAAAGATTGAATTTATTGAAAAATTCTAGAAAATTCGTACTCAAACACTATTTATATTTCCTACTATTATAAGTCTATACTACATATTCACAATATTCACACAATAAGATTTTGAGATTAGACTTGACGATTAAATGGTATGAGTCATCACTTTGTAGTCCATCTTGAGTTCTCGTGCACCAACCAATCGCTCTAGATTTCTGATGATTTCCCTTTCTCTTAGCTGCTTATCAATCAACTCAATCATAAGACCTGACCTCCTTCGTTCAACAGCCATCCACTTTCTCGTTGGCATCTCCGTGTTGTAATCCAAACAATAGTTGAGTACTATGTGATGAATCTCATCGCGAACAGACTTAAGTGTGCCATCCGAGAACTTGTACAGCTCATCAGCTCGCAAAACTCTTTTCTGTTTGTTCAAGTCTTTATAGACAATTCCTGGTGGATCGTATGATGGAGTGTATGGTTCTTTGAATTCTATTTCTGGAAAGGTCTTTTAAGGTTTGGTGATGTTATTTTTCTTCTGGTAACTCTCTACACCAAGCTATAAATCTTCGACACGTCTCTTGAGGATTAGGCTTCTTGTGAACATACGAAGGGCCACAATAAAGTCAACAATATCACTCCCTTCAAGGTGGAATAGCTTGTGTTGAACAGCAAGAAGAAGCATATCTTCAATGTCGTTCAGGTGTAGATCAACGAAGTCACCTTCTTTAAACTTATAAAGTTGTTGATCAGATCTTTTCACCATAATCTCTTCCAAGTGACCATATCCATGCAGTTCTTGACACTAACACTCTTCACACCAAGAATTGCCTTAGTAGAGTAAACATTATGCTTGGAAAATTTGCTTACCTGAAATCGGTACCACAGTTTACGTCTTTCACCCTAGTGCTTGATTCCCTTTTCAGCATCTTTGTCATACGCATGTTTAATGGTACTCCAAAGTGTAGGGACCATGTCTTTAATTTCTTTGATCTTATACCGAGCCACCTTTGTCTTTGTAATAGATGTAGTATATGTAACCTCTGGATCAGAAGTCTTCAGATACTCCAGATCATTGTTAAAGAAGTAGTCAATAGTAATGGTTCGATGACCTGTGGGACCTTGTAGAGGAAGAGGCTTGGATAGATCAAAAGGGTAACGATCTCCTTCTAGATTATTCCAATCCAGTTTGTTAACACATTGAAGCACTCTTGGAAGTTGTACTCAAGCTCGATACTGCTAGAGCAAGTGCCTTTTAACAGATTAGAGGCAGGTCCTAACAAGATATCTTGAGTAAGATTTTCTGTTTTGAGTCCATTCAACACATACTTGGAGAAGTCAATAGGAGTGGCCATGAGGTCATTGAATGTGAGAGGATCCTTTGTAGCAGAGACCATTTTATTGAACCAAGGCTGTTCGGGTTGATCAAGTACAACCTGACGCTTGTTCCATTCAGGATCAGGAGTAGGAGGCCTTGGAGGTTGCTTGAACCAATCTGGATTCAGAGTCTTAGTAGTCTTAGGTTTAGAAGCATCTTGTGGTTGATCTTCATCATGAACCACATCATCACCCGCATCAACCATAACCACCTTAACAATGGGTTCTTCAACTGGTTCCTTTACTAGAGCAGACTTACCAGTTTTGGAGCCTTTAGATAAAGCTTTACCTTTAGGGGTTTCCTTGGTAGAGGATGGCTTCTTAGAAGACTTAGACTCTTTAGCTCTTCTCCTCTTGGTCTTCATACCCAGGTTTAGTCCAGCTGGAGGGTCTTCATCATCATCATTATCATGCTTTCTCTTATGGTCTTTGACTGTATCAGCGACTCCCTTATCCATTGCGTTTTCATCTTAAATCAATGCTTCCATGAGTGCATGATACAATCGATGATTGGCAGGATTTCTATTAAAAGACTTGTTTGCATGCATGGATTGGTAGAGTGCTTTTCAGATCATACTCTTCGAGAGTTGCCTTGTCAGTAGACTTGATGGTAAACTTTGGTGTATGTTGCTTCTCAGCTTGTTTCCTCTTGATTTTTAGAATCTCTGAAGCACTCTTCTCGGATCCTTATTCTAGATCAACTGTTGGTGTATGTTGGTGTCTGTTTCTTGTGTAACTTAGGATCTGCTGTGTGTTTCTTCAGTTCCTTTTGAAAGACATCCTTAACTTTGGATCCAAGATAGTTTTCTACAACGGATGGAACTTGTGTCTTAAGAGCAGCAAGAGCTTCAGCAGATAGATCTATTTTCTTAAGATCAAACACATCTTTCTCCAATTTAGCAACTCTTAGTTCAACAGCAGTGAGTGCATTAGATTCAGAAATAGCAGTGGTGATTATTTGGTTGTGGTTGGTGGTGTGGGAATCGGCGTTGTTGTTTGTTGAGGTATAGATGGTACGATAGAGACAGATGGAGGAGGTAGTGTTGTTGTAGTAGCTGTTAAAGGAGATTCCTGTACTGGTGTGGGAATTGTGGGTTCAGAAATCACAGATATAGGTACACTAAGAACAGATGGAGACTGGGTATGTGGAACTTGAGACTGGATCTTAACTTCTAATAATGAGTTGATCTCTTTATCTGTAGTGTCCTCAACAGTACTAACCAAAGAAGAATCAGAAGAAAGTTTAAGGAATTGATCACCAAAACCTAAAGATACAAATAAGCTAGAGCTTGATGGAGGGAATTCGGTCTTCTTGGCATCATCCTTTACTTCTGAAGTCTTTTCAGCATCTGCCTTTGCTGCATCAGTAATCTCTTCATCACCTTTATTAGAATCATCAACTTCAGCATTAATCATCTCTTCATCCTCATCCTTGCGCACACAAATCTTATACTTATAGATATCATCTTCACCGGATTTAGTTTCATCATCTTCATCATCAGTATCTCCTTCCTTTTCTTCCTTCTCTTTGTCATCAAGTTTGTCTTCTTCAGAGTGTTCACTTTCTTGTTCTGATCCCCACTCAAGAATAACATTTTCTTTAGTTATTTCCTTTTCCTCATTGGGAACCCCTGGTTTAGTACCAGTTCCTTCACTTGAGGTAGCAGAGACGACTGTGGACTCATTGGGAACCCCTGGTATAGTACTAGTTCCTTCATTTGAGCCTTTAGTATCTGGTTGTCTTCTGCTTGTCTTCTTACTTTCCTTAAGAGCTTGCACAATGTTTGCAGCCTCTTATTCTTCTGGAGTAAGAGATGAATCACCTTTAAGTTTAGTCTTTGAAGTGGTGGGTTTTGACTTTGGAGCACTTGGAGTGTCTTGAATGACTACACTCTTAGAACTTCTGCCACCAAACTTCTTCTTAGCATTCAGGGACAGATTCAGTCATGCTCCTTACATGAGTAGCATGGACTTGTCTTGTTGCTACTGCTTCTTCAGCTTCAGTTTGGCTGATAGACTTAGCTAACTCCAAAGCAACATCAGGATCATCAGAAATAATGTTGTCATCAGTAGATAGTGTGACTTTCTTCTTGACCCTTCTTTTACTAGAGGTTTTCTTTCTGACAGGTTCTGGTTTAGGTTTAGACTCTTCAGATACATCAACAGTTTCCTGAGAGTCATCGGCATTCTTCTTTCCTTGTGAACCTTTGCCTCTGCTCTTCTTGGGGTGAATCTGACCAGTAGAATACTTGATGAACATTTAATAGGATTCAGATTGTTTGATTGCTTCAGTCAACATAGTCTCAGGAATGGGAAGTCCATATTCCTGATAAACTTTACCTATTCTGACAAACTTTAACCTACTTACAATACCATCATCCTTGATTGTATGATAGTGTTGATAGTTGAGGTTGGTGAGAGACTTGTGTTATTTCAGGAAGTGATTGATGATGATTTTGGTGAATCGGGGATATGGCATGTTCTCACGTCTTAATCTCTTTTCTTTCTTGTGATCAATTTGGTAAGCAATGTCTTCCCAAATCAACTCAGGATAGTCAACATTTTCTCTTTTGAACATCCCCCACAGTATGTCAATTGTGGACTTTCTGAGTTTGTCATTACTTGTTGTCTTTCCAGAGAGACACTTGTTGATTATAGCTGCCAGAGTTCTCTATGGCTGGTGCATGTGATCCACAAACATGTTGGTGTGCTTGTACAGTAGACCCTTGTAGCCAAGATCAATGAGAAAGGTGAGTGCAGTATCATCATTTGTAAAGTCTACACCTTCCACTATTGGACATATATCAAGAATTATCCTAAAGACTTCAGCATTGACAGTATACTTCTTATTGGCAAGTAGAAATTCATAAGAATCAGTGCCTTGAACCTTCTTGATGGAATACCAGAATTGCTGCATAAAATATTTCTGGGACATCTACAGAGATAGTGAAAGCTTTGAAGCAGGTGGAGTTCTTGATGAGATCATTTCTCTCATATCCTAACTACTAAAACTTAATCTTATCTTAAATCACTAACATAAAATTACATATACGTATAATTACTTACACAATTAACGCGGAACCGCTTCAATCACCAAAATCATTTCCTTGTCACCAAAAGTGAACGAAATGAACTCCACATAATCCAACACAAATCCAATCCTAATGAGACGTTCACGCTCATTAGATTAATTATGCAATCTCACATATCCCACACAAACACATATAAACACGTATAAACACATATAACACATAACCCATACTTATAGAACATATATTTAGGTCAACACTACGGTTTGACCAACCTGCTCAAGCCACGGTTGTCACACTTAGGACACGCATTCAGACAAAGAGCAAATAATACATAATGCAAGTACACACATGGAAATTTATGAAACATGACAAATTACATAAATTTTAAAAAATTTGGGTAGTTTCGTTTTGTATTTTGTCATATTTCGCTTGAATTGTGTACCTGTACATGTTTCGCTTCAAACATGTTTCGGTCAAAACTAGGATAAACATATTTCGCTTAGATGAACCTTACATGTTTCGCTTAGAACTGACTTACATATTTTGCTTGGAAAGAGGTAAACATGTTTCGCTTGGAATGAATGAAACATGTTTCGCTCAGAAAACATGTTTCGCTTTATTCAAGCAAAACATATTTCGCTTCATTCTAAGTTACTTAATTCAAGTTTTATCAATTAAAAACCTATAAGCACTTCTAACAATCATCACAAATACTTTCATAACATCACAGAATCATTAACCACAAGATTAAACAACCTTTTTAAGCATGCTAATTCACATTCGAGCACATATAGGGAAGAACCACATTTCAAATGTGCTAAGGGCCATTTATAGGACATATAACGCACACTTAAGTGTCTACATCAGTTAACAAACACACTTTAACCACCAAACGAGCAAACTTATACTATATTCAACCTAACGCACCTAAGAATCACATTTTCCAAGTAAAAGAGTTCAAAGGAAGCATAGCAGTGTTCTAATAGCATAACGAGGCTCATTTGAGGTATCTAAGCACAAACCCATAACTATTCACACAAGATATACATGTTTTACTTTATTCGAATCACAAAAATTAATGAATCTCTCAAATGGTTAAGATATATTCAATATTGTTTCACATATATCTAAAACGAACCCTAATGAGTAAAACTCCTCACCTAATTTAACAAAAATCTCAACTTTTAAATTATGAATCCTAATCCGTTTTTACTGATTTTGAGTGATAAAAGGAGTTTTAAGTTAATTAGTTTTACCTAGATGACGAGGAACGAATTATGAACGAGTAGGAGTGAATCTTTTGCCTTAAAACCACGTTTGAATTTTCGATTATGAATCAAGCAAAATGTGTTAGAGAGAAATGTGTGTGTGGATATTTGAATAAGTGTGAGAGCGAAATGTGTATGAAATTTATTATAACCGGTTGTGTTTTGTAAAGTGACACAAATGGTCCTTTTAATTTTAGTCACATTCTATTTTCCTTTTACACTTAATATAAAGTCTAACTAAGTTATAGTAATGACACATTTAGCCACTTAATGTTATAACAAAGGTTTTAAGTCCCATATTTTGCCATTTAGTCCCTAAAGATTAAATCCAATAACATTTTAAGAATAATTGAATTAAAAAATACATTAACTCTCCTTTAATTGATAATCCGTTATTGAAAAACCTTTTGCCATTTATCCCGAGATGACTTTTTTAAAAGATCCTTTTTTGAAAGAGTTTGACTATTTCTCCCCCTCAAATAATGTCTCGTTTTCTATTTAAAGAGTTGTAGACATTGTTTGAGTGATAAAAACTTCTTTTAAAAATCTTTTTAAATGAGAAAATGATATGTTTAATTATTTTTCTTAAAAACAACACCATTAACAACAAGATTTCTCTTATTAACATAAATAAGTGCACGTACACTTATTTGATATAGGAAGCACGGGTTGTGTTACAAAGTAAACACAAGCCTTTGAATGAATATGAAGTAATTCATACCCGAGAAAAATTCATTTCCCGTTGTGAGGCCAATTTTTCTTTTTGAAATAATTGCCTTTAAATTGAAGACCGGGTTGCTATCCGAAATAATAGCAAGCCATATGACATATTTTCTATTCGAACTTTATTTACAGCTTTGTATCATTATTGAATGGCATTTCTAAGGCCGTAAATATTATCGATTCTAGAAAACATGTCCTGAAAGCCTATTTTTGTATTTTTCTTATTTTTTTAATTTTGTATTTTCTTTTTATGATTTTATATTTTTATATTTTCTTTTTGAAAAAAATTATAAAATGAAAAATCTTTTTGGGTTTTTTATAGATTTTCTTATATACATATAATACACAGGATATTTCACGAGTTACCACCATTACTCGTCTTCCTCCTCTATAAGACGTTTTAGCGTTTCAGGAGACATGCTTCTCATACCAAGCTTTTCGATCAAGAAGTTGAATCTTTCTCTTGGCAACGGTTTGGTGAATATGTCAGCCAGTTGATATATCGTCTGAACAAAGTATAGTTCCACTATTTCATTCTCTACTTGTCCCTTTATAAAATGGTAGCGTACATCAATGTGCTTGGCTCTAGAGTGTTGAACGTTGTTGCAGCATAGAGCAATTGCACTTTTGTTGTCGTAGTACATAGGAATCTTATTGAATGTATACATGTAGTCTGTTAGTTGTGATTGCATCTATAAGATTTGAGCACACCACCCAGATAAGGCAATATATTCAGCCTATGTACTCGAAATCACAGTGCTCTTTTACTTCTTGGAAGACCAGCTAACAAGTTTATCACCTAAGAATTGAGCGCTTCCTGATGTACTATGTCTAATGTCCTGACACCCAACATGATCTGCATCTGAATATGCTGTTAGAGACATATCGGTATCCTTCGAGTACCAGAGACCCATGTTAATGGTTCCCTTTAGGTATCAAAATATCCGCTTAACCGCATTTAAGTGATTTTCGGTAGGCTTTGCCTGATACCGGGCACATAAGCAGACTGCATAAATAAGGTCGGGTCTACTGGATGTCAGATACATGAGGGATCCAATCATGCCATGGTAAAGTGTAGCATCAACAGGTGTCCCCTGTAGATCTTCACCCAGTTTATTCTTTTCTACCATAGGTGTGTCTACAGAATCACTAGTTAGCAAACCATATTTTTTAATGATTTTAGAAGCATATTCTGATTGGTTTAGGAAGATTCCTCTGGGACTTTGAGAAATTTATAATCCTAAAAAGAATAACATCTGCCTCATCATCGACATCTTGAACTTAGTGGTCATCTGATTAGCAAACTCATTATAAAAAGCAGTATTAGTTGATGCAAATATTATATCAATCAACATAAATTTGTACCAGTAATAAGTCGTTTCCTACTTTCCGTGTAAAGAGTGTTGGATCAACTGCACCTTTGGAGAAATGTTGTGAAATGAGAAAACTTGATAGCATGTCGTACCATGCATGTGGTGCTTGTTTGAGACCGTAAAGGGCCTTTTTGAGCTTGTACACATGCAATGGGTATTCTTGATCAACAAATCCTTCTGGTTGAGAAACATAGACCTCTTCCTTGAGCTCGCCATTTAAGAAAGCCGTTTTGACATCCATTTGGAAGATCGGCATATTCTTGTTGGCTGCATTTGCTACAAAGATACAGATGGCCTCTATTCTTATAACCAGTGGAAATGATTCCTCAAAATTGATTCCCTCCTCTTGCCTGAACCCTTGAGCAACTAATCTAGCCTTATTCTTTAGTACCCCGCCAAATTCGTCTGTCTTGACCTTATAAATCCATTTAAGTTTGATCAACATGACTTTATCTAGACACGACACCAATTCCCAAACTTGTAGTCTTTCAAATTCATGAATTTCTTATTGCATTGCATCGATCCATGATGGTTCGGTCATTGATCGTTTGAAGTTCTTTGGTTCTACAGAAGTTAGGAAGGCATTAAAGTAACACCACATGGCATTAGTTTTGAGTTGTTTTCTGGTGGAGACTGAGCGAGAAGGATCACCGATTACATTTGCTTAGTCTATCTACCAATAAGTTCAAATTGAGTATGGGATGGTCTCACATTAGATGACGATCCTTGAGAAGTCGAGTCTTCATGAATAAATTCGTGAAGAGGATCATCATGAAATAGTGATGTTTTTGGTGATTCTTCAACACCTTGAGAAATAATTAGAGAATGTTCCTGTTCTTGTGTTTATGGGATACTTCATGATGGTGCATCTTGGTCAATGGACGTAGATACAGGTGAATCGGCTATTTCAACAGCTCTTGGTGCAGCAGCTACTGGAACTAAAGAGACAACAATAGTTAGAGGATTGAAGTATTCATCAAACAAGGGTTGGAACAAACTATCCTAATCATCTCTATTTGGTGGATTACAAGGTTGTTGAGGAATAATGTTTGGTACGAGTCCTGAACAGGATGTTGCAAGAGTCATTACTTGAAGCCCGTGTCTTGAACCGAATTGTTCAGAAGCCATCACTGTCAGCTCATCGAACGTCACATGAAGAGTTTCCATAATTTTCTGGGTTCTCCTGTTATAGATTCTAAAAGCTTTCTTTACTGGCGCGTAACCAACAAAAATACCAATATAGGCCTTTGCATTTAGTTTACCCAAATCCTCATTGTCATTAGTTGGATAACATAGTGAACCAAAGACATGAAAAAATGATAAATCCGGCTTCTTGTCGTGCATCAGCTCATATGGAGTTTTGTTGTATCGAAGACGAATCAGAGAACGGTTTTGGGTATAACAAGCTGTGTTGATTGCTTCGGCCCATAGAAACAGATGAGCTTTTAAAAATATCAGCATAGTGCGGGCAGCTTCCACAAGAGTTTAGTTTTATCTTTCGATAACGCCGTTCTTTTGAGGAGTGCGAGCAATAGAAGTTTGATGTGAAATGCCGACATTTTCATAAAAATCATGAAGAGTCTGATTGACAAATTTAGTTCCATTATTTGTTCTAACATTACGGACAGTGGCATTCAAACGAACTTGAATATTTTTGATGCATTTGATGATAGCGTCAGGATCTTCATCCTTTGATCTCATAAATTTAACCCAAGTAAATCGAGAGTAATCGTCAACAATTACCAAGATATACTTTTTCCTGTTAATGCTCTCCACACGAATCGGGCCACAAAGATCCATATGCAAAAGATATAGTTTCTCTTGGTTAATGTCCTCAGCTTTAGGTTGATAAGAGGATTTCTTGATTTTTCCTAATGCACATGCTGAACACAGATGATATTTCTGAAATTTAAGCTTTGGAATACCTCGTGCAAGACTGTCTTTAGCTAGCTTATTAAGAGTACTGAAGTTGAGATGCGATAAACGACGGTGCCATAACCAACTCTTAGTCTTTGAAGCTTTTAATAGAAGACAGATCAAAGACTTCTTTAGCATGTCATCAAGAGAAATTGTGTATAAATTTGTGTATCGGGAGCCTAAAAGTAGATCAACACCTTCTAAATTCCGAATAAAGCAAGTGTTTTTTTGAAATGCAACTTCAAGATTCGCGTCACAAAATTGTCCAACAGAAAACAAGTTATGTCTAAGCCCCTCAACATAATACACCGTTGAGATAATTACATTCCTCTGCTGATAGTCACCATACCCCCATTATCTTTGCAACTTGGTCGTTTTCGAATCGAACAGTTCCTAGAAATTTACTAACGAAGTTCATGAGCTGAGAGCGGTTCCCTGTCATATGTTTTGAACATCCAAAGTCCAGATACCAGAGGACGATCTTAAAAACCTGTCATTGACAAGAGAAGAAGAAGATGGAATATCTGTAGCATTGGATCCCCATAAATAAGTGGGTTCCGAGTTGTTAGCAATTTTAGATTATACAATCTTAGCTTTTTTACTCGAACCTACTGATTTTATTTGTTTAGGTCTCCTACTATAGACTTTAATCTCTGGTTTTAGTGTTTCAACTGACTTAGAAGTGGTTTCCTTAAGATGCATTATTTTCTTGCAAGTGATCCTAGTTAAAGGGCACGAGTTACCAACTATAGTGAACAATCTTCTGGTTGGTTTCCACTTATATCCTACATCAGTGAACACTTTACCCGTAGGTTTTCAAACTTTTCTCATTTTATTTCTTTTAGATTTAGATTTCGAACGCACATTCACATCATTTACAAAATCAATAAGACACATATCATGATTAGCATCAAACAAACATTTGTTACAGATAGCACAAATAGATTCAAACTTAGCATTTCTCATAGAATGCTTAATAAGTGCATTACTGATAGGTTCAGAAACAGAATTCGTCTTATTCAAACTAGATTTAACTTTCCTAGAGTGGTCCTCTACTTTATTCTTCTAATTGCTACTTGGTGGTCGTGTGATCCTATTGTTCTTTGTATTGCCTGAAGGCTTTGATCTGCTAGCACTAGTAGTAGGTTTTACTCCTATAGAAGTCAACAAAGGCTTGTTAGAATCTTTGGTTTTAAGAGAATCAGTTTGCTTGGGAATATTGTTTGATGATGTGACAGGTTCAGCAAATCTAACTCTTTTGTCCTTATTCATCGATGTGACAACAACTAACTTCCCACTAGGTTTTGGTGAACTAGGGCATGTCTGAGAGACATAAACTAACAATTCCTGAACATGTTTTGTAAATATGCAAGCATATTCTAAAAGAGGTTCACTAGGATTCTGTGTTCTAGATCTTTCTACAAATCCATGAAGAGTGTCAGTATATTCTATAGTCTTCTCAATGTAAACCTCATGAGCATCTATATTGTTCTTAAGCCTAGGAGAAATAGGTTCTATATCAAGCTTGAACATTCCTGGAGCAATAGTGGCATTAGGTTTTGAAACCGCAATATTGACAACATTTTTCCCTTTAAGTTTCCTTAATTCATTTTTCAATGTTGTAATAGCAAAAATCTTTTCTTGAATTTGAGCATTTAAATCTAAATTTTCAACAGACTTTGCATTAATTTGAGCAATTAAAGAGTCACAATGTTCTTTTGATTGAACACATGTCTTTCTAATTGAGTCAAATTGGTCTTTGTAAATTAATTTCAAATGCTCTCGTTCTTTTCTTAAATTTTCATTTTCCGAAAGTAATTTTGTCACACTATGTTCCAGTTTAATGTTGATTGTTTCAATCTCATCAATGTCTTTCTTTACATTTTCCACACTATCTTTTCCACTCAAATATTTAATCCTATCCTTCAACTTTCTAATGACCATGTCCTTCTCTTGTGACTAAGATTTCAATTCATTTATTTCAAATAATTGATTAAATGTGAGAGCATTTAGGTTTTCACCAGAATTTTGGTAACACCCCGTAAATTTCAGGTCAATATTTTAAACTTTTTCGATACGTTACGTTTGAATCTGGCAATTTACCGGGAAGTTAACCCGCGTAAATCTGAAAAACATCGTCGGACGCGTTCTGATTTTGGACTTTAATTAATTTACATGTTATATGCATTATTTAATCACATTAAAGTGTTACATATGTCACGTTCACTTTCGTTTACGATTTATATGTTTTTCGCGTACGTCGTACGGTTTTAGCGTTTTACGTCAAACGGAGACCCGAAAACCCGCAATCTTTTTGTGTAAACTTTAGTTATCATTCATCTCATGTTTATAAGTCAAAAATCTCATTCATGTCCCCCCCCCCTCTTGTTAAATTCAAACGCCTAAATCCAAACCAAAACAACCATAAGTCATGAAATTAAATCAAAGGTATCTTTTTTGTTTTATTATACATGTGCTCATGTAAGGGGAAGATAGTGACTTCTCATGGGGTCATTACCATGCATAAGGAACTATTCAAGACTAGTGCATGTGAGCTCTTCCACTTTGACTCACCAAAATTCAACCTAAGCCTAAATATAAGAACCATGGTGCCAAAAATTGAACCCCTTGGTCCTTGTGGTTGTGTTCGGCCGAGCCAGACACACACACACACTTTTGTGTGTGTTGGTCACTTGATACTACAAACCAAGAAACCCTAAACTATCCCTTAGCCTATAAATACCATGTTATAACACACACTAGGTCATTTCTCATTTCTTAGCCTCATCAAAATTTATCATCTCTCTTGTTCTGTCTCTTGGCCATAGTTTTAAAAAGCGCGCCTAGGCTCTAAGGCTCTAAGGCTCAAGCTCTATGGATTTTTTCAAATCGAGGCTTTGCACATGCACAAGGCTCACAAAAAGCGCAGAGACTTGGGATTTTGAGCCTTGAGCCTAGGCGCGCCTAGGAAATGTGACGGGTTTTAAAACATTCTTTTCGAATTTAACATGCATCACCCTCATATTTTATAATAGATTACCTAGAACCTACCTAGAAACTAAATAAATCAATCAATTTGAGTGTTTGGTCGTTCAATTCAAGTGTCTGCACATACAGACTTCTCCCTCTATTTTACACATGAGATAACGTAATCTCGTCATGTCATGAATCTGATACATTGCTTGATATTTTTGGTTAACTATTTAATTTTTTTAGATACATTAATTATTTTAGTGTTATTTAAGTCATCATTAATCTATAAATTTTCGCCTAAACTATTATAATTTACTTCAATTTAATGTGACTCATATTCATGAAGCCCGCGCCTTGATCTGTGCCTTGCCTCAAGGCTCTATAAGCCCGCGCCTTGATCTGTGCCTTGCCTCAAGGCTCTATAAGCCCTTTGCGCCTTAGTGCGCCTTGATCCTTTCAAAACACTGCTCTTGGCTCACGGCAAACAAACACCCTCTTAGGGTTTTTATTTCTTTGATTTCTTGCAAGATCCAAGCATATTAGGTTCATATCTAAGGTTATTTAGGGTGATTACAAGTATTGGTTCATTGATTCAATGGTTTATTTCAAGATCTACAAATTAGGGTTTGGTTATTATTTGGGGGTTTTCAAGATCCAAGTCTTCCATCATCTTCTATCATATTTCTTAAGCTTGTTCTTCATTTTGTAAGCTTACTTTGAAACTTATGCTTTCATTTCTACTTTCTTTCATTATTTACTTATGTTCTTGCATAGATCTATAAAGTCCTATGGTGTTTGTGTTAATTTTTTCTAAATGAAATGAAATAACATCTTGACATCTTTTATAAAAATGGAAGTAATATGTTTATGACTTTATGATTTTGGTGAGGTGAGTTGAAAAGTGAGTTGCAACAATAGAAATGAAGGGATTAGGTTAGTTTTAGGTGTGGTTTTGTTGTGGATTAGTTGTGAATGGAGATTAGGCTAGATTAGGCACTATTGTGAAGTTTGGTGGAAATTTTTGAAAGCGTTTGTGAAATACATAGTTGCTGATCCGAAATTGTTTTGAGGTTTTGGTCGACTTAGGAATGTTTTCATTAGGCGTAAAGGTAGTTTTTGGAGAGCTCGTTTCGAGTAGATAGATTTTCATATATTGTACACTAAAATCGGACTTAAAACGGCCAAGTTATAGCCAAATGAAACTTGAAACATTTTTCGGCAAAATAATTAACGAAGGTGCTGATGTGAATAGTAAAATGAGTTTTCGGACGCTTTCGGGATGATTTGAGCTTTTAAAACAAAACATTAACATATAACATATAGTATCATTTACTATATATAGTATTTACTATAGATATATTTATATATTATATATATCGATTATGGAGCATTTGGAGTGTTGGTAACATAGTTTTAAGGAAAAGCGTTAAGGTTTCTGAAAAATTAGTAAGTTTAGGGAATAATTAGTAAGAATAGGCATGGAAGTTAATATGTTTAGGTTTCTCTAGGTTGTTTATGGAATAGGGGATTTTAGCAAATATAGGGGACGGTATTAACGTCCCGAAACTAAAAACTTTCCTAAAATAGAAACTTACTAAAAATGGTAATTTTTGGTTAAACCCTGAAACTTAACGAAAAACTTTATAATTTTAATTAGTCACAATTTGTTAATTAAGCCAAAGCACAAACACACATGGATGACTTTTTCACTTATAACAATTCGTACAAGTTTCGTATACTTTTCGTCTTTCTAAGACGCGTCATTGATTTAGGTCGCAAGTAGGACCTCTTGGCATTATATCTCTTCATTGATATTTATCTCACAATTTGCTAAAGGTGAGTTCATAGCCCTATGTTTTACTATTTCTACTTTACTACTTTGGGGTGAGAACATTGCTTGTTTTTAAACTATGGACACAGTTACTTTACGTTACCTTTTCCTGATTACGTGTTACCTAAGTTGCGAATAGACCACTAATGCCCGAACTATCATGAACCGTTAATTTCTTAACTGACCGTACTGGTTAAGTGAGCATGAATGTTGTAAATAGATTTATTGGGACTAATTATCCCTATCCGGATAAGTAGCGCTTACTAGATTTGGGAGACACGAACAAATGGATATATACCACGTCGGATTTCACTAGGTTATCTTGGTCAGATACCTCTAGGGCAGTTAATTTCTTGATTTGCATATAATATGCTTCTTTGAATTGAGCCTCAGTGTCATGAGCTTAGCGCAACAGTAAATACTTTTTATGTGAAGTTGTATCTGTTATAACTGTCACATGTGTGCTGTGAACTTGTGGTCTACTTTTAATACTAAATTCAAACCTATGAATTCACCAAGTTTATGTTGACTGTTTTAAGCATGTTTTCTCAGGTGCTTAGCAGGATTATTCTTGAAGTGCTATTTGATATTGCATGCATTGCCGGGTGTCTTTCAAGAATATTTATCTTTAAATTTAAATACTCGTTGTTTTAAAAACATGTTATGGTTCCGCTGCAATTGTCTTAAGCTTCCATTAAAACTATTTCATTTATTTTGAGAATATTGTAAGACTTGTTTCATTTTTAATCAAAGCAACGAGTTATGTTTTATCAAACGTTCATATAGTGGTCATTTACTTGATCTTGTGTGATGTATATTATGACGTCACACCCCCGGACACGTGTTTCCGTCCAGGCCCCGTTTGGGGGTGTGACAGATTGGTATCCAGAGCCAAGGTTATAGTGAACCAGGTAGCTTATACTAGGTCTGGTCTATAACCAGTATGTGATCCTACGTGTTCTTACCTGCTTACATATATATCTAATAATATCAGCATATTATATATATATATATATAAGTGCAAATTATATTTCATATTTCCATAATTACTTTATACATCATTTTATCATATCATATTTTGCATCATACTTACTTCTCGGCATTGCACGCACTTAGCATGGTTTCATATAAAGAGATTTATATAAACTTTTGCTTGTGTAGGTTATGGCAGCCCCTGTTATTCCTATTTCGTCATATTCATCTAAGGAGAGTATGGGTTCTCATGTCCCACGAGTGATTCACTTTGGCACTATTCCTACCAGTATCCCTGTTATCCCTGTGGTTCCTGTTGAGGTTCCCATTGCACCTGCTGATCCGTTAGTTGCACCAGAGATGGGAGCAGTATCTGTCATCTCATCTACCAGAGTGCTCGATTTGGTGGATTATTCATATTCTTCTGATTTTGATCCATCAGAGGATTCCTTTCCTGTAGCACCAGAGTTACCATTGGTTTCACCCTTCTTATGTTCTAATGACTCAGAGGCAGACAGTGAGTCTGAGCCTGTTGAGCAGAGACCCGAGAGGCATGAGTCTTTTACACCATTATTTGAGTTTCCACTTGCACCTGTTGTTGCCCCACCCGGGATTTGTCGACGGCCAGTGATTCTTGTCTGACCAGGTGAGGCTATTCCCTTCGGTCGACCTTACCGCATCCACCTCAATGGGCCGCGTAAGTTGTTGACTGCGAGGAAGAGAGTTGGACCTTTTCCTGCTCATAGACTTGCATGGAGACGTGTATCTCATCGTTCTTCGGATCGCCATTCTTCACCAGATTTTACTTCAGACTCATCTTCTTCTGGTTTATCTTCGGACTCTTCATCAGATATTTCTTCAGGTTCATCTTCATAATCATATTCAAACTCATCATCAGTTCATTCTTCAGGATGCAATGCATCAGGTCAGTCTCATTCAGGACCATCGACTAGAGTTGCATCACCTAGATTGGTTGATCCCCCGGTTAGGACTCCACGATGTAGTGAGGGTTTTATGCGTTGGAGATCTGCACCATTGTCTACTCTTTACCCACCTACAACATCAAAGTCATCCCTAGATTAAACTTCTGAGAGGTCATTGGATTCATCTTCACCTTCTGCTAGACCATCTCGCAAGAGATGCAGGTCCCCTACTACTTTGGTACCATTATCTACTCCTGTTTCGAAATCGATAGCTCTTGCTCTTGCTGATCTTCTGCCTCGCAAGAGGTTCAGAGATTCATACTCATCTGAGGCTAGCAAAGAGGAGCATATGGAGATTGGTACTGCTGATGCAGAGACTGTTGCAGATTTGGGTATTAGTGATGGAGTTAGAGCTCTTACTGAGGATGGATTAGGTATGGGAGTTGAGGTTGCTACTAGTGATATTAGGGAGGACGAGGAAGAGTTTGAGGCAGAGGCCAGTGCGGGAGGCATGATGGAGATCGCAGTAGATCCATTAGTTACTGGCGGTATTTTTGAGCCCACTGGAGGAGATGCTCCTGATCTTAAGGGTACTCTTTAAGATATATCTCATTACATGTCTAAGGTTCCTCTTGATAAGATTACAGAGTTTGAGACTGCTCAAAGACGGTTGGAGGCTGGTCAGTTGGTGGCTAGCGGAAAGAGAGATGGTTTGGCTGATAGGGTTAGGAGTCTAGGACGGGTGAACCTAAGGGTTTGAGCTTTGTTGTGTATCGAGAGAGATCGTGTCAACAGTCTTCGTTGTCACATGGCACTTTCTCAGGAGAAGTTTCATCAGATTCGTAGGGATCGTGATGATACTCGGAGGAGACTTAGGAGGTTGGAGTCACTGTTGAGAGGCGTTTGGGATTTCGCCGTTAGTTTGGTAGTATCATGGTTATGTAGTACATTAGACTGATGGCTAGGTCTAGATGTTAATAATAAAAATGTTGTAAATCAAGTATCCTCATTATGGGATTGATTGTAACCAACTATGAAGCTTTGCTATGATACGAAAAGCTTATTTTGATTCGCTTGCGTGTTCATCTTTATTGATTATTTACTTGTTCTGGAAAAACATGTTCTATTGTATTTTCCTTTATAAACCTTATTTACCATTTATAGTGGTTATATCGCGTATCAAATCTCACCATGTGTGATGTCTTGTGATGTAGAACAATGACTAACACTTGTTTCGGAATGACGCCTGCTGCAATTAAGGAAATGATCAACCGACGCGTAACAAAAGCTTTAGAAACTCGCGAAGCTAACAGGAACATTGGACTTGGGAATGGTAATGATGAGGGTGGCAACGGAAATGGTAATGGCAATGGAAATGGAGGAGGAAATGAAAATGGAAATCACAATGAGAATGATAGAGATGCTAGGCCTGTCATTCGAGAGTGTACTTACCAAGACTTAATGAAATGTCAACCACTCAACTTCAAAGGAACTGAAGGAGTTGTCGGGTTGATAAGGTGATTTGAGAAGATAGAAACAGTATTCCATATCAGCAATTGCCCAGAGAAATACCAAGTCAAGTATGCTACTTACACACTGTTGAACAGTGCACTAACTTGGTGGAACTCACATAAGAGGACCATTGGAACCGATGTTGCATTTGCCATGTCGTGGAGAGAGCTTATGAAGCTAATGGCTGAAGTGTATTGCCCAAGAACTAAAATTCAAAAGATGGAATCTGAGCTGTGGAATTTGACCGTGAAGAACAACAATTTGGATGCTTATACTCAAAGATTCCAAGAGCTTACCATGTTGTGCACCAAGATGGTTCCCGAAGAGGAGGATCGAGTTGAGAAGTTTATTGGAGGTCTCCCGGATAATATCCAGGGAAATGTGATTGTTGCAGAACCTACAAGACTACAAGATGTTGTCCACATGGCTAACAACTTAATGGATCAAAAGTTGAAAGGTTGTGCTATGAAAAATGCTGAGAACAAAAGAAAGTTCGATAACAACCAGAAGGACAACCGTGGGCAGCAACCACCATTCAAAAGACAGAATTTTGGAGGTCAAAATGTAGTAAGAGCCTATACGGCTGGCAACAATGAAAGAAGAGTGTATAATGGACCGCTACCTCTCTGTAACAAGTGTAAATTTCATCATGAAGGGCCATGCACTGTGAGATGTGGGAAGTGCAACAAGGTTGGACATTTGACCAGGGACTGTAAGGCCACAATTTCCACTACTTCTAATCAGAGGGGTCAAGTAGTGAATCAGAGAGTTTTAACTTGTTTCGAGTGTGGAAAGCAAAGACACTACAGGAGTGATTATCCAAAGCTGAAAGATCAGAACCGTGGAAACAAAACTGGAAACAAGAGTGGCATTGGTAAAGCAAGAGGAAAATCATATGTGCTAGGTGGAGGAGACGCTAACCCCGACTCTAACGTCGTCACGGGTACATTTCTTCTCAACAACCATTATGCTTCTGTATTATTTGATTCGGGTGCTGATCGAAGTTTTGTGTTGACTACTTTTAGTACCTTGCTTGATATAATCCCCGATACTTTAGACATTAGCTATGTTGTCGAATTAGCCGGCGGAAGAACCTCTGAAACTAACACCGTACTTAGAGGTTGTACGTTAGGATTGTTAGGTCACCCATTCAACATTGACCTAATGCCAGTAGAATTTGGTAGTTTTGACGTCATCATCGGCATAGATTAGTTAGCGAACCATAATGCGGTGATCGTTTGTGATGAGAAGATTGTGCGGATTCCCAACGGAGATAAAGTTTTGATAGTTCAAGGGGACAGAAATGGCAAAGGAAAGAAGTCGAAGTTGAGCATTATATCATGCACTAAAACTCATATATATATTAAGAAAGGTTGCCCAATTTTTCTGGCACAAGTTATGAAGAAGGAAACCAAAGACAAGTCGGAGGAGAAGCGATTTGAGGATGTGCCGACTGTACAGGACTTTCCGAAGGTCTTTCTAGAAGATTTTCCTGGATTACCACCAACACGACAAGTTGAATTCCAAATCGACTTGGTCCTAGGTGCTGCTCCTGTGGCATGAGCCCCGTATAGATTAGCACTGTCGGAACTGCAAGAACTGTCTACTCAACTATAAGAACTTTCTGACAAAGGATTTATAAGAATGAGTTTCTCACCCTGGGGAGCCCCGGTCTTGTTTGTCAAAAAAGAAAGATGGATCTTTTCTGATGTGTATTGACTACCGTGAACTAAACAAGTTGACTGTGAAGAATCGATATCCACTTCCGAGAATCAACGACTTATTTGATCAGTTGCAAGGATCAAGTGTTTACTCGAAGATTAACTTGAGGTCTGGTTATCACCAACTCAGAGTTCATGACGAGGACATTCTAAAGACAGCGTTTAGGACTCGCTATGGCCACTACGAGTTCCAAGTAATGCCTTTTAGATTAACAAATGCAATGGCGGTATTCATGGACTTAATGAATCGGGTGTGCAAACTATACTTAGATAACTTCGTGATAGTTTTTATTGATGATATCTTGATCTACTCCAAGAGTGAGGAAGAGCCTGCAGAACATCTTAAGTTAATTTTGGAGTTGCTTAAGAAGGAAGAATTGTACGTCAAGTTTTCAAAGTGTGAATTTTGGCTTTCAAAGGTACAATTTTTTGGTCACGTGATTGATAGTGAAGGCATTCACGTGGACCCAGCTAAGATTAAGTCAATCAAGGATTGGGCATCGCCCAAGACTCCGACAGAAATTCGTCAATTTCTAAGTCTTGATGGCTATTACCGACGATTTATCAAAGGTTTCTTGAAGATTGCCAGACCTATGACGAAGTTGACTTGGAAGAGCGTGAAGTTCAATTAGACTAAAAAAGCAGAAGCTGCATTTCAACTGTTGAAGTAGAAATTGTGTAGTGCACCGATCTTGGCTTTCCCCGAAGGTAGTGAAAACTTCGTGGTTTACTGTGATGCTTCTCACAAGGGGTTGTGCGCAGTTCTAATGCAAAAGGAGAAAGTCATAGCCTACACATCACGCCAACTCAAGATTCACGAGAAGAATTACACTACACATGACTTAAAATTTGGAGCGGTGGTGTTTGCTCGCAAAATGTGGAGACATTATTTGTACGGCACGAAGTGCGTTGTGTTCACTGATCATAAGAGCTTGCAACATATTCTTGATCAGAAAGAGTTGAACATAAGACAACGTAGATGGTTGGAATTGTTGAGTGACTACGACTGTGAAATTCGTTATCATCCGGGAAAGGCGAACGTGGTGGCGGATGCCTTGAGCCTAAAGGAACGGATTAAGCCACTACGAGTTCGAGCCTTGGTTTTGATGACTGGTCTGAACCTTCCCGTGCAAATTTTAAACGCTCAAGTTGAGGCGAGAAAGGAAGAGAATTATGGAACCAAAGATTTGGGTGGTATGATTAAGAATCTGGAGCCTCGTACTGATGGAACGTTATGTTTGAGGAATAGAAGTTGGATACCCTATTTTGGTGACTTGAGAAGTCTGATTATGCACGAGTCGCATAAGTCAAAGTATTCAATCCATCCTAGATCAGACAAGATGTACCAAGACTTGAAGAAACTGTATTGGTGGCCGAATATGAAAGCTGAGATTGCCACCTACGTCAGTAAGTGTCTGACTTGTGCAAAAGTCAAGGCCGAATTCCAAAAACCATTCGGTTTGTTGGTTAAACTTGTGATCCCAGTATGGAAGTGGGAGAACATTACAATGGATTTCGTTACAAAGTTGCCAAAGACGTCGTCTGGTCAAGATGCAATTTGGGTAATTATTGACCGACTCACCAAGTCTGCTCATTTCTTACCAATGAAGGAAACCGACTCGATGGAAAAGTTGACGAGACAATACTTGAAGAAAGTAATCTCAAGACATGGAGTGCCAGTTTTGATTATTTCTGATCAAGATAGTAAATTTACATCTCATTTCTCGCAATCGCTAAACAAAGCTCTAGGTACTCAATTGGATATGAGTACGGCTTATCACCCACAGACGGATGGTTAGAGTGAGAGAACTATCCAAACTTTGGAGGACATGCTGCGTGCTTGTGTGATTGATTTTGGGAAAGGTTGGGATAGACACCTACGTTTGGTGGAGTTTTCCTACAACAACAGTTAAACGACTAAAGCAAAGCCGCATCCCAATTGTGAAAGTCCGTTGGAACTCAAGACGAGGTCCTGAGTTTACTTGGGAGCGCGAGGACCAAATGAAGAAAAAGTATCCTCATATATTTGCTAACCCTGCACCTGTGTCTCAAGTTACGTCTTAAGCTTTGACGACAAAGCTCTTTTAACGGGGGAAGGATATCACACCCCGAAAATTTCAGGTCAATATTTTAAACTTTTCTAATCATTATTTTTTACTTTTATACGTTACGTTTGAATCTGGAAATTTACCGGGAAGTTAACCTGCGTAAATCTGAAAAACATCATCAGACGCGTTCCGGGTTCGGACTTCAATTAATTTAGATGTTATATGCATTATTTTATCATATTAAAGTGTTACATAGGTCACGTTCACTTTCGTTTACGATTTATACGTTTTTCGCGTACGTCGTACGGTTTTAGCGTTTTACATCAAACGGAGACCCGAAAACACAAATCTTTTTGTGTAAACTTTAGTTATCATTTATCTCGTGTTTATAAGTCAAAATTTTCGTTCATGTCCCCCCTCTTATTAATTTCGGATGCCTAAACCCAACAAAAACAACCATAAGTCTTGAAATTAAATCAAAGGCATCTTTCTTGTTTTATTATACATATGCCCATGTAAGGGGAAGATAGTGACTTTTCATGGAGTCGTTACCATGTACAAGGAACCATGCAAGAATAGTGCATGTGATCTCTTCCACTTTGACTTACCAAAATTTAAACCTAAGCCTAAATATTAGAACCATGGTCCCAAAAATTAAACCCCTTGGTCCTTGTGGTTGTGTTCGGCCGAGCAAGTCACACACACACTTTTGTGTGTGTTGGTCACTTGATACTACAAACCAAGAAACCTTAAACTATCCCTTAGCCTATAAATACCATGTTATAACACACACACTAGGTCATTTCTCATTTCTTAGCCTCATCAAAATTTCTCATCTCTCTTTTTCCCTCTCTTGGCTCACGGCAAACAAACACCCTCTTAGGGTTTCTATTTCTTTGATTTCTTGCAAGATCCAAGCATACTAGGTTCATTTCTAAGGTTATTTAGGGTGATTACAAGTATTGGTTCATTGATTCAAGGGTTTATTTCAAGATCTACAAATTAGGGTTTGGTTATTATTTGGGGTTTTTCAAGATCCAAGTCTTCCATCATCTTCTATCATATTTTTTAAGCTTGTTCTTCATTTTGTAAGCTTACTTTGAAACTTATGCTTTCATTTCTACTTTTATTCATTATTTACTTATGTTCTTGCATAGATCTATAAAGTCCTATGGTGTTTATGTTAATTTTTCTAAGAAAATGAAATAACATCTTGACATCTTTTATAAAAATGGAAGTAACATGTTTATGACTTTATGATTTTGGTGAGGTGAGTTGAAGAGTAATTTGCAACAATAGAAATGAAGGGATTAGGTTAGTTTTAGGTATGGTTTTGTTGTGGATTAGTTGTGAATCGAGATTGGGTTAGATTAGACACTATTGTGAAGTTTGGTGAAAAAATTTAAAAGCGTTTGTGAAATACATTGTTGCTGATCCGAAATTGTTTTGAGGTTTTGGTCGACTTAGGAATGTTTTCATTAGGCGTAAAGGTAGTTTTTGGAGAGCTCGTTTCGAGTAGATAGATTTTCATATATTGTACACTAAAATCGGACTTAAAATGGCCAAGTTATAGCCAAATGAAACTTGAAACATTTTTCGGCAAAATAATTAACGAATGTGCTGATGTGAATAGTAAAATGAGTTTTCGGACGCTTTCGGGATGATTTGAGCTTTTAAAACATTAACGAAACATATAGTATCATATATATTGATTAGGATCATTAGAAAAGTCGTTAACATATTTTATGGAAAGCGTTAAGGTTTCTAAAATAGTAAGTTTAGTGAATTTTAGCAAGATAGGCATGGAAGTTAAACGCTTAGGATTCTTTAGTGCGTTTAAGGAAATATGGATTTAGCAAATATAGGGGACGGTATTAACGTCCCGAAACTAAAACTTTCCTAAAATATAAACTTACTAAAAATGGTATTTTTTGGTGAAACGCCTCGCCGATAAATTTGGGTTTAGGCAATTCCCGGAACCACGAAAACTTTTTACGCTCTCAAACATACACAATTTTTATCCAATACCTAAAAATTACAAAAAATTTATAATATTATATCTTTGTTTTGCCCCGAATTTTCTTGCATCGTTATACAAGGATATACATGAAAATGGCTATTTATACTTTTTTTTCAGTAGTCAAACAAACCACCTATACCTCTTTCTGGCACCATCCCTACAATCCTTTGACTACTAACTATGCATTGCCATACCTTGAACCTTTCCATGTCCCCTTGACATTAGAATCACTTTACCTATATACATGCATTGCTAGCTTAAACTAACTTAAAATACTCAAAAACACTTGGTAAAATTCACAAAACCTCTCTTTTGCTCTCTCTTGGCCACGCACAAAAAAACAACCAACCAAACTAAATCATACAAAATTTTCTTTAAACCCTTAACTTCTATATACACCATATCCTAAGATGTTCACTAGACATTTGCAAGCATTGGTTAACTATTCCAGTTGATAATCAAAGAAAAGGAAAGCTTGGGTTTAATTAAGGAGCTAGGGTTTATTAAAGTGCAAGCTTGGTTTTGTGATTAAACAAGGGTTTATCACTTGTTCATCATCACCATCATTCATCTTAAGGTCCACTTGAACTCTTTATATTCTTGTAACTTTCATTTTATAAGTTTTCATGCATGTGTAATTTCTATTTTTAGCTTAAATCACCATTTAGGAGTTTATCAAGAAAATGAGGTTTTCACTTGAAATGATCATATGGGTGACTTTTTATATATGTGGTGTTATTACATATATCATGTTAAAAGTGATGATAAAATGTTGTATCATATGGTTTTGGAGTTGTTAAACATGATTATGAGTAAATTAGGGTTTTCATAACTTCATAATATGTTTCAACTTAAAGAAATACATAAGTCATGTTAATATTGATTATGGACTTTTAATCATGTTAATATAACACTAAAATAAAGTCCTATGGAAAGAAATGCACTTGTACACACTTGGTTATATGTAAAAATGATTATTACAAAACTAGTAAATTAGTGATTTTATTAAGTAAAGTTATGATCTTAATATTATTTCATAAATTAATTAACCATGGTAACTTGGACACTTAAGGACTATTACTGGACAAGGACACTCATCATTTATGTATGAATTTATTAAAGTTTAAGATATCATGAGACTTGTGGTAAAATACAAAAGTAAATAATAGTTATAATGAAAAGATCATAAATGGAATAAATACAGGCACAAAACATTCTGTCCAAATCGTCTTTTTTCATACTCATTTTATATTTTTACAAAGTTAATTTCATTTCACGACGATTCCGAAAAAGTAAGAAACTTGTTTAAAGCGGATTTTAATAACGAAAAGTTACGTTAAAAACGAGTTATTCTGTTAATATAAACGATGTCGTAGTAAATTTTTATATAAAAACATTTTTATAAAAATTATAAACAGCAAGTGTTAGTATTTTTAACAAATATTACAATTTTTAGGATTCCAAAATGATAATGATCGTAATTTTTCAATTATAAAGATCGAGCTCTAGAATTTCGCAAGTTAGACAATTAATCTCTTTTATAAAATATTTTTATAATAGTAACTATTCATGACAGAAAGAAAGTTATATTTTTGTAAACCTCATAAAAATATAGAACTTTCAAATACCGAGAAACGTCCTCGAAGAATCATTAAAAAACCGGAGCTATAACGACATAAATAAGGACATTTAGGGTTTGTACGTCGACAAATACTTTTTTTATTAAGCTCAAGTCTGTGTGAACAGTAAAAGTATGTTCACAGTAGGTCGAAATCCAAAATATCAATTTATTGATTAACTCGTCATGATACGAAAAGATGGACATAGGAACGCAAGAATCGGTTTTTAAAACGCGAAAGTTCGCCAGTTTACTAAAAACGGTAAATTAAAAAGTGTTAACTTAATTAAACACAATTTTTTCTAAAAACCATTCGTTGGTGATTGAGCTATATAGAATATTATGTGGTTATCAAAGTACTATATTACTAGGGAGTTTCATAATGAGGCCTCTTCGGATGGCGTTTCGACGTACGTTGTTGGATTTCGATTTAAGTGTCCTAACTCCATCGACCGTCATGTCATGACCTGTCTTTAATTATGATAGCTACGACGATTAGTACGATGTAACAACTTTAGGTTATATTCAATTTTGTTAGATTAAGTACTCTGGTACTTATAGACTTAATTTTTATTAGGTTGCATTGATCAATTCGCGTGGCGCCGTTAATGTGATACACTCGACATTACTCACTCAAGGTGAGTTCATTGCCACACGTTTTACTTGCTTTTGTTTTACAAGTTTTTGGGTAAGTGAAAAACATGCGATGTTTTACAATGAACACAATTGGTTAAAGTTTCATATTATGATTACATGTTGCTAATAGCGATCAACCCAATCTGAGACCATCATCATGAATGACCCACTCACACTACTTAATTACGAGCCGGAATGTTATGAATAAGATATTTTGGGTTGACAACCCCGTTCGGTTCAGTGATTTGCTTATCACCAGTGAAACGAAAAAAAAAACGTTATATCACCATATCGAACATTGGATTTATTTGTGTTGCGGGTGTTAGAACCATCACCTCGGGGCAAACGTCCCGTAATTTGGATCAATACTTGTCAAGCATAGTGTCATGAGCTTAGTGCAAAGTTAATTACATTTATATGATATCTGCATCTGTTTGCATTATTCATACACTTGAGAGATCTTGTGGTACCTACAATATATGATTTATCAAACTATGATTCAACAACATTATTCGTTGGGACTTTAAGCAATGTTTTTCCAGGGGATCAATAAACACAAGGTGCGAGGGATACATTGGTGGTTTTGATTTGGATGTCTTGCATAAAGATTTTGATGCATTTCATTTTGTTCTCTGTTAGGGCTGAAATCTTTGTATTTTGATTAAGTGAACAAGTTAAGCTAAGGGCTTTTGTAACAATGACTTTGTTAAATCAATTGTATCGTTTTCAAAACGGATTTTTGGTCGTTTTATATATCCTCTTGTGTTGTTGATTCATGAAGTAACACGCCCCGACCCTATTCCGTGCGTCCCAAATTTGGAGGGTGTTTACAGATTGGTATCAAGAGCCTAAGGTTACAGAGAACTAGGTCAAATGATTTTTGCTGGACATATAACCGTTTTCAATAGATGTTTTTAACAAAAGGAACATTACACAGCGGATCATACATATGTGCATACATTAATGATACATCTGCCGTTTTTGCATTAGTTAGTTGATAGATGCTTTCATTATTTGTTATACATGTTATGATTATAAATGTATACTATATGTGTCTTATATTAAATAATATATAAGCTATTTGAATTTTCAGATCAGTCATGTAGGATTCGGACGAACCGAACGGGTTACACACACAGAGATCTCCAGTCCATATAATGACTTAACGGGATATTGGTTCACCTAGAGCCGTATAATGACCATGAGTTCCCAGATTTGCACCGCTTCACTGAGAACCGGAGAGAGGATACTATTGACTATTCTGCTGAGGAAGGTAAGGAGATACAGAGATGATGAATCGGGCAGTGAGGTGGATGAGGATGCTGATGTGGGACATCGATGAGGAGGATGAGGTGATGAGTGGAGGACGAGGATTTACTTTTTTTTCAATTCCGAAGGAGAGCACTCAGCTCACTGCCTAACCAGTAGTGTTGCTTTACCAGTAGCTCCATCTGCGGAGGAGACTGAGCCATTTGTGCCGATTGGAGTCTGCAGATTCACCACCACCTCACCCTTGCATTACCGTATGACTTCTTGGATTACTTTCCAGAGCCCATTAACGGTTCCAGGCATGGTCCGACTCTGAGGTTGCCAGATTACTTGCTATATCTTCCCCACCAGCATCACCACTATCTCCATGGTCTTCATCACCACCACAGATTCCTGTCCCATTATCACCACCTTCACCAGTATTGCCTACACAACCCCTAGTCCCTATTTTCTCGATCATTGGGATATCGAGCTGCTACCATTCGGATGAGAGCTGAGGCTGCAGCTACTTCTCATTCACTACCATTACCACCACCTTTCATACTCTCCCCCACCAGACCAGATGCACCACCACCCATGACCACATCGCTCTACTTCATTACCACATATGTTACTACCATCTGACAGACCCGAGGTTAACCTACCACCTCGGATGGGATTAGGTCTCGCACTAGGTCCCGGGTATGAGGTCGGAGAGAGCTCCGCCGCTGCTGCTGCTAGACCAGCTGGAGGTTTTTAGGCAGATTACGGATTTGTTGCCACTATGGATAGGCAGGTTAGACGTGACCTGAGAGGTCGTTAGGATATGGGATTACAGATGCATGGGATGAGGATCGTTGAGACTTTGCAGAGCTCCGGTTAAGCACCAGATACAGAGTTGGGGGCACACATGAGGGAGTTTTGAGTCGTTGGTTTGGAGATACAGATGAGATCTACACGAGGTTGGATGATGAGCAGGGGCAGAGACAGTTATTGGCTGGTCGGGTCAATATGTTGTTTAGAGATAGACGTACTCATGCACATACACGTCAGCTCATGGAGACTGAGGCTGGGATGTCTAGAGAGGCGTTGGGAGGGCGATTGTAGCGATTGGTGCGAAGCGTATTGCTCATGGATGGGGTTATATTTACGCCACCACTGGCATGCGCAGTAAGATGCAGAGAGTCGCAGAGTACAATCAGCGGATCGTCCGAAGGATGCATGAGAGCGATGTCAGATTTGTTGAGAGGTACGGCGCAGAGGCGGGAAGAGAATGAGAGCGTTACGGCTGATGACCGCCACCTCTCTTACATTACAGTGTTAGAGACTGAGGTGCATCGCCACGAGTGGCAGCGTCAGGCTGCAGATGATTTGGCTGTTCAGCATATCATGCGTACCCAGGCCCTGGAGGCTGGAGCACGCGTTGACACATTGGAGGACACTGGTAGCAGTTCCTAGACTTTGGTTATGATTGTAGCTACTATGCAGTCTGTTAAGTTTTTATGGGTTACTCCCAGCTAGCAGGCGGTATAGATCTTTTGTTTTGGTTAGCTATCCTGTATAGATCTTTTATTTCTGATTAGCTATCCTGTATAGCCTACTAAGTATTACGGGTAACTCCCGGCTAGTATGGCTTTAGGTTGTATATATTCTTTTGTAACCTAATCAAGGTGATCATTTTGTATCTGAACCAATCATGTATGTTTTCCAGTTATATATGGAATGATGGTATTATGTCATGTCTATAATCGAATTTGTGGCAAATGAATGTCGATTTGGTTATATCATGTTAATTACAATTCAGTTGTACATTTCACTGTTTGATGTGATCTCACTTTATTTATCATGGATATGTCATGTCATGGTTATGATTTTATGAAATCTAACGAATATTGTATTTTCTTGTGATTAAAGAAAATGGCACCAAAAAGAGCTACAAGGTCAACACCTGTCATAACAACAACAGCCCCAACAGCAACCACAACCACCACGGTCACCAATGCCCAACTCCAAGCTATGATAAACCAAGGTGTTAGTGCCGCTTTGGCCGCACGTGACGCAACCAGAAATGGCATTGATAGCCATTCTTCGGGAACGGGTGTCAGGGGATCTGAACGCGTTACTCGAGAGTGCACTTACCAGGATTTCATGAAGTGCAAACCTCTGTATTTCAAGGGCACCGAGGGAGTGGTTGAGTTAACCCAATGGTTTGAAAGAATGGAGACTGTCTTCCGAATAAGCAACTGCTCGGTGGAAAACCAGATCAAATTTTCTACTTGTACTCTTTTAGCAGGTGCTCTAACATGGTGGAATTCCCATGTTATGACTGTTACTCATGATGTTGCATATTCAATGACTTGGGTCGATCTAAGGAAGAAGATGACTGACAAATATTGTCCACGAAACGAAATGAAGAAGCTTGAGGCTGAATTATGGAACTTGAAAGTGATAGGTACGGATGTGGTCAAGTACAACCAACGTTTTCAAGAACTAGCACTTCTCTGTGTGAGGATGTTCCCAGAGGAGTCAGACAAAATTGAAAGGTATGTCGGGGGATTGCCCGACATGATCCATGGAAACATCGTAGCTTCAAAACCAAAGACAATGCAAGAGGCCATTGAAATGGCCACTGAACTGATGGACAAGAGAGTCAATACCATTGCGGAAAGACAAGCTGAAAACAAGAGGAAGTTTGAAAGCACTTCCCGAAACAATCAGAATCAACAACAACAACAAAATAAGAGGCAAAACACCGGCAGGGCATACACTGCTGGATCGGGTGATAAGAAACCATATGGGGGATCTAGACCCCTATGCTCAAAGTGCAATTACCACCATGACGGTCCGTGTGCTCCAAAGTGCTATAAATGCAACAAATATGGTCACATCGCCCGTGACTGTAGGGATACGGGAAACGCCAACCACATTAACAACCAGAAGGGCACCGGATCGGGTCAGAAACCTACTTGTTTTGAGTGCGGAGTTCAGGGACACTTCCAGAAAGAATGTCCAAGGCTGAAGAACAACAAAGGCAACCGTGGTAATCAAGCTGGGAATGACAGGGCTCCAGCGAAGGTGTATGTGGTAGGAAATGCGGGGGCAAATCCAGACAACGTCGTTGCTGGTACGTTCCTTCTAAACAACCGCTATGCTTATATCTTGTTTGATACGGGTGCCGATCGAAGTTTTGTGTCTACTGCATTTAGCTCCCAAATTGACATCACGCCATCTACCCTAGATCACTATTATGATGTCGAACTAGCTGACGGGAGGATAATTGGGTTAAACACTATACTTAAGGGTTGCACATTAAACTTCCTAAACCACCAATTCAACATAAACTTAATGCCTGTAGAACTTGGTAGTTTTGATGCTATAATCGGTATGGATTGGTTGGCGAAGTACCAAGCGGTCATTGTGTGTGCCGAGAAGATTGTTCGCATCCCCTGGAGAAATAAAACCTTAATCATACACGGTGATGGAAGTACCCAGGGAAATGTGACACGATTAAACATCATTTCGTGCACTAAAACGCAGAAGTACATGGAAAAAGGGTTTCCTATCTTTTTGGCACATATCACTGCAAAAGAGGTTGAAGACAAGTCGGAGAAGAAGCGACTTGAGGACGTACCAATAGTTCAAGACTTTCCTGAAGTATTTCCTGAGGACTTGCCGGGTCTTCCTCCGACTCGACAAGTAGAGTTTCAAATTGATTTGGTACCTGGTGCTGCACCTGTAGCACGAGCACCTTATCGATTGGCGCCTTCCGAGATGAAAGAGTTATCTGAGCAACTGAAAGAGCTGTCCGATAAAGGCTTTATAAGACCCAGTTCCTCACCTTGGGGAGCTCCGGTCTTGTTTGTCAAGAAGAAAGACGGATCATTCCGGATGTGCATTGATTATCGGGAATTGAATAAACTAACGGTAAAGAACCGTTATCCGCTCCCAAGAATTGATGATTTATTTGATCAGCTCCAAGGGTCGAGTGTCTACCGAAATTCGACCGAAGGTAAGGTACTCACAATTGAGAGTTCGAGAAGATGACATTCAGAAGGGGGGGGAGAGGGGGAACCCGAAGACTGCCTTCAGAACTCGTTATGGCCATTACGAATTTCAAGTTATGCCGTTTGGTTTGACAAACGCACCTGCCGTATTCATGGACCTTATGAATCGGGTATGCAAACCATATCTAGATAAATTTGTGATTGTCTTTATTGACGATATTCTGATATATTCGAAGAATAAGAAAGAACATAAAGAACACCTTAAGCAAATCTTAGAATTGCTTAAGAAGGAGGAGTTGTATGCCAAGTTTTCCAAATGTGAATTTTGGATTCCTAAGGTACAGTTCCTCGGTCACGTGATCGATAGTGAAGGAATTCATGTGGATCCAGCCAAGATTGAATCCATCAAGGATTGGACATCTCCTAAGTCACCAACGGAGATTCGTCAATTTTTAGGTCTTGCTGGGTACTATCGAAGATTCATTGAAGGGTTTTCGAAGATCGCCAAACCTATGACTAAGCTTACTCAAAAGAAGGTCAAGTTTGAGTGGGGCGATAAACAAGAAGCAGCTTTTCAACTGTTGAAGCAAAAGTTGTGCAGTGCACCAATCCTGGCCTTACCTGAGGGAAGCGAAGATTTTATCGCATACTGCGATGCTTCAAAGAAGGGTTTGGGCGCTATGTTGATGTAAAGAGAAAAGGTGATTTCTTATGCATCATGCCAGCTGAAGATTCATGAGAAGAACTATACGACTCATGATTCGGAACTTGGAGCAGTAGTGTTCGCTCTTAAGATTTGGAGGCACTATCTATACGGAACCAAGTGTACCGTGTTCACTGATCATAAGAGTTTACAACACATTCTTGATCAGAAGGATTTAAATATGAGGCAA
>BQNB010031936.1:15000-53569 GCA_026074375.1 Tanacetum coccineum | reverse complement strand
AATTGTTAATTGTCGGGTAATGGCATACGCTTATACAAGAAATTGTACTATTTGGAGATTACCACCTCCAATCCATGACGACTAGCTATCATCTCGTGTCGGGAAAATGACACTACGGATGCGTTGTATAGAGAATAATATACACTCATAGCGAGGATTGGTGTATAGTGGGCATTTTTATGATATGGTAAGGTTCGATGTCATGAGGCTTATAATAATCCCCCCTATAACGTTGTCTGATCCACATCGTTATATCCTGATAATTTTGAAAATGATACTTGTGTTCGGAAAATTTTATTGTTTATATATATATAAACTCTATGAATTCACTCAACATTATTGTTGACTTTTAGCATGTTTTATCTCAGGTCCTTGAAGGTAATTCAGATTGATGGAGATATGAAGGCCCGCTAAATAATTATTCATTCGAAAACATTTTGTAAAACATTGTATGATGTTGTGAAACTTATTTGGGGACCGTGATGTAAACTTTTATTATTCGAATGGATGAATTTTTCTTAAAACGCCTCTTTTTGAGTCGTTTTCTATGATTTGAGTTATTGTGCTATGACGTAACACCATTTGACCCTTCCGCTGACATGACGATAAAATGAGGGTGTTACAGTTGATTGGTTGTTATACTTAATAAATATTCATCCAGAAATTGATCACTTATCTCCTTTTCTTCTAACCTTTCTAAAAATGGATTTTCAAGCCTAGACAAGTGGTCGGCGGCTAAGTTTTTGGCTCACCTCTTATCCATTATCTCTATATTAAACTCTTGAAGTAGTAAGATCCACCTAATTAGTCTAGGTTTGGCGTCTTGTTTTGCGTATAAGTACTTCAAAGCCGAATGATCGGTGTAGATAATGGTTTTGGATAACACAAGGTAGGACCTAAACTTATCAAAAGCAAACACTACCGCCAACAATTCTTTTTCCATGGTGGTGTAATTCTCTTGAGCATCCGTCAATGTCTTGCTTGCATAATAGATTGGTTAAAAATGATTCCCATGCTTTTGTCCTAGCACGGCTCCAACTGCATAGTCACTAGCATCACACATTACTTTGAATGGTAGCTCCCAAGTGGGGGCTACCATGATTGGTGCACGTATGAGTTCATGTTTTAAGAAATTAAAGGCATTAAGACATTCATTTGTAAACACAAAAGGTGTATCTTTTTCAAGAATTTATGTCATTGGTCTTGCAATTTTAGAAAAATCTTTTATAAACCTTTTATAAAAACCCGCATGACCAAGAAAACTTCTTATCACCTTTACCGAAGTGGGAGGATGAAGTTTTGAAATTGTTTCAATTTTAGCTTTATCGACTTCCATCCCCACTTTGGAAATTTTGTGACCCAAAACAATGCTCTCTCAAACCATGAAGTGACACTTTTCTAATTTAAGAACTAGGTTAGCGGCTTCACACCGAGAGAGCATATTTTTAAGATTGTTTAAACAAGAATCAAATGTGTTACCAAACACGGAGAAGTCATCCATAAACACCTCCATAGAAGACTCGATCATGTCGTGAAATATGGCCATCGTGTATCTTTGAAATGTAGCTGAGGCGTTGCAAAACCCAAAAGGCATCCTTCTATAAGCGAATGTTCCATATGGACAAGTGAAAGTGGTTTTCTCTTGATCTTCGGGTGCTATTGGAATTTGGAAGTAACTGGAGATCCATCCAAGAAACAATAGAACTCATTTCCCGCCAACCTCTCTAACATTTGATCAATGAAAGGAAGTAGGAAGTGATCCTTTCGGGTAGCATCATTCAACTTTCTATAATCAATGCAAACCCTCCATCCTGTGACGGTTCTTGTAGGCATGGGCTCGTTCTTCTCATTCATCACAACGGTCATCCCACCCTTCTTTGGAACTACCTTAACCGGGCTAACCCATGGTGAGTCGGAGATAGGATATATCAACCCCGCATTAAGTAATTTCACTACTCCTTTCTTTACTACTTCTTTAATGTTTGGATTAACTCTCCTTTGATGTTGAACAACCGGCTTGTAATCCTCCTCCATTAAGATTTTATAAGTGCAATAAGATAGATTAATTCCTTTGATGTTAGAAATCTTCCATGCAATTGCCCTCTTGTGTTCTTTAAGAACCCCAAGTAACTTCTCATTCTCAATTGAAGATCAATCTTTAGCAATGATAACCAGGAGTTTGGAATCTTCCGCAAGAAAAGCATACTCCAAGTGACTTGGAAGATATTTAAGCTCTATTGAGGGTGGATCTTCAATTGAAGGTTTCAAATTAAAAGTATCATCTTGTGGAAGCTTCTCAACTTTTGTGATGAGAGGTGAATCAATGGCTAATACCTCTTCTTTTCTCTTAAAATCATCATCCCCAACTTAAAATTAAAGGCTTCCTTTAAAGCATCACACCCCAAATCAAAGTAGAAGAGTTCCATATTTTTCTAGTTCAAAATCATCAATCAGGTAGGACATACGGTTGTATGCCTCTATCCTATACAAGTGTATGCATTCTGATGAAAGCATACAGCTGTATGCTTTTATCATGTATGGTTGTATGCTTTGATCAGCAGGTTTTGTTGAGGATGTATGGTTGTATGGTTTCTCACCATGGTGGCTTTATGCATCCTGTAGTTTCAACTTCTTGAAAATTTTCATTTTCAAAGATATTTTCAAATCCCTCAACGTAATATAACGTATCATCACTTTCTTTAGGATGTTTCATTGATTCTAAAAGATTAAAAACCATTGATTCGTTACCAACCCGAAGTGTAACTTTCTTATCAAACACATCAATCAAAGCCTTCAAAGTGATAAGAAATGGCCTTCCAAGAATAATGGGAACTTGCACAACTTCATCCATATTCAAAATCACAAAGTCGGTGGGAAAAATGAACTTCCCTACCCTAACCAACATATCCTCGGCTATACCTTTAGGATACCTATAGGTATGATCTGCAAGCCTAATGCTCATTATAGTTGGTGTGAGTTCCTTTGGGGCTAGCTTCTCAAATAAAGAGTATGGCATCATGTTGATGCTAGCACCCAAGTTAACCAAAGCTTGCTTAACAGTATTATTCTCAAGACCACATGGAAAAGTAAAAGGACCCGAATCACCCATCTTCTCGGGTATTTTATTCAACATTATAGTCGAACAATTAGCATTTAGCTCTACATTAGACAAGTCTTAAAGCTTACTCTTGTTAGAAAGCAAGTCCTTAAAAACTTGGCATATTTAGGCATTTGGAAAGCCTCACCAAAAGGGATATTCACGTGAAGTTGTTTGAACATTTCAAGAAACTTACCATATTGTCTCTTTTGTTGTTGATTCCTTAATCTTTGAGGATAAGGAATTGCGGGCACATATGTTTTGAGGGGTGGTGGAACATATGCGGTACTTTTGTTGATCCCACTTTAATAGATCGAATTCCTTAAGCTTGTATAAGGATTTTATATTAGATAAATCTAGCACAACTATAGTAGAAACTTTGTTTGAATGTATTAAAGATTATGTGGAATCTAATCTTTAATATTAAGAAGAACTATCAATGAAATAGTAATTATATGAACATATAATTCAACAAACAAAAGCTCCAATATTATTAATAATACGAATACTCTCAAAGTATTAGGGTTACAAAGACCTTGAAGCTATAATGATTCTATGAATGACTCGTTTTTTATTTTTCTATGAAAACTATTATTTATCTCTATGCCCTAGGACCTCCTTTTATACACCAAGGAGTCCTATACGACTTACAATACTTTCCTAAGTAATCATAATCTTCTAAACAAATAACTTATACATATATTTTACCAAAATATCTCATACAAATCACATAAGCAGTACTAACTAACTCAACAGTACTAACTTCTTCACTAGCAACATTAACTCCTTCAGCAGCATTAACTTTGTACTAACAGTAGTAACTTTTGTACTAGCAGTAGTAACTACTTAACATATTTTCTAGTCTTTATCTCTGAGCAGTCTTAACTTCCACTAGCAGTAGTAACTTCCTCTAGCAGTAGTAACTTTGTATTGGAAATTGTAACTTCACCAGCAGTCTTAAACACTTAAAATAATTTTCATTGAAATTCTCTAGCAGCACTAACTTTGACTGAGCAGCATTAACATCAATAAGAGCAGCAGTAATACTAGCAGCATTAAGAAGGCTTTTAATCCCAACAATCCTCCGCCCCCTCCTAAAACTTGATATTTATCTCCAAAAATCATCATTCAAACGACACCTAGAGGTCGTTCTCTTGTATCTATTGCTGTGTATTACGAAATAACACCCCATTTGGTATTCCGCTGCGTTGTATGTGATTTTTTGGGGTGTTACAATCCACCTGAAGCTTCTTGTTCAGCATATCTGTAATTGTAGGTGGTGTAAGGGGATATCTATTTTCTACCAGCATGTAAATCATTTCAGATTGCAAACTCAAGCAATGCACTCTATATGAGTCAAATAGCTTCCAGCTCAAAACTTTGTACCTTTGTTGCAACTTCCAGATTTCATCTTCTACATGTGGTTCAAACATATTTTTCAAATCATTCCATAATACCAAATCCAAGTCTTCCATTAATATCTAGCTTTTACAAACTTATACAAGTCTTCTAAATCTTCCCTGTCAAAACTTTTGAGCATATGACTAAAGACTAAGTACATCTAAGACTTTCCATCAGCTCTCACTATTTGATAATAGCTTTTCTTTCCTTCTTTGTGGATCTTCCAGTCAACAATGGTTGGAGGCTTAGTAGCTAAAGGTACAACATCAATTGCAACATCTTCTTCATCTGGAATGACTTTCATTAGACTTTGAAGCTTTGTTGGGTCTTTATTATCAACCACCTTCTGCTTCTCAGTACTCTCTTGTTCCAACTCTTCTCCTGCTCTCTTTGAACTACCTTCCACCAAGTCTGTTCTAAAATCAACAAATGTATTCACCCTCTTGAAAGCTCTGTCAAACATCTTCTAAATAGAATCAAAATATTTGTTCTTCAAGTCTTTAAGCTTTTTTCCTTCCATATTCTTCAGGTAAGTACACATGATTTTTCTTTGTTGAGCTTGGGTTGGTGGTTTGTTCCTTTGCTCTTCTGCTCTTTTAGCTGCAAAATGCTTTCTTCTTTTCTCTAAGAGTTGTTGAAATAACTTTGCCTTTTCTTCAATAGACAACTCTTCTTGCTCTCCTGCTTGTAGTCTTTGAGCCATTTCATGATCAGCCTTAAATTTAGCCTGAATATCATCCCATTCTTTAGTCAAAGCAATATTGGCTTCATCAATCTTTTCTTCTTCAGCTCTGGCAATTATTTCCTCTTCATTAATCTCTGCTTTTAATTTAAATGCAATCTCTTCATCAAGCTTGAGTTGATCTTTCTTCTTCAAAGGCTTCTTAGGTTCTACCAAATTCCTTTCCCTTTGTCCTGTGATAGACCTTTGTCCTGTAATTGTTGTGAAAATATAGTTGTTGTTGATTCACCTGGCTCTCTGAAAGCAATCCCTTTAGCTTTGGGTTTTGTGCTATTTAGGTCAGCCAGAGCTTGAGCAAAAGTAATTTCTTCAGTAGTTATTGTAACAGTTGTTGCAGCAGTACTAACTTGAGCAGCATTAACTACTTCTTCAACAACATTTTCATTTTTCCCTGCAACAAACACTTCTTCACCATTTAAAGTACCTACATCAAACATCTCTTTGTCAGCATCATCTTGAACACTAACTAGGGTAATGTCTTCATCTGCATCAATAGCATTAATCCTCCTCTCCTGTTTGGATGCATCCTCACCTAAATTTTCTTCATCACCAGAGGATTCTACCCTAGCTGTAGCACCAACCTTTCTTAGTCTTTTCAGCTCATAAGTTCTTGACCTCTTTTTCTGTTCAAGCTTCGTGACCCTCCTTTTCAAACTAGCAATCTCATTAGCTTGAGTGGTCTTTATGTTCTCCAAATCAAGAACCTTCTTTTGTAAAAAGGCACATAGTTCCATCAATTCAATAAGTGTAAGTCTATCCTCATCACTTTGAAGTGTGTTACCTCTTACGAGCATCGAATCATTGGAAAGTTTAGATACATTCTCAAACCTAGTTTGAGCAATAGTATCCCCCATGGTTTATTGGCGCTTGGGACCACCACCTAAAGTAGTTCCTGGGGAACTAGATTCATTAGGTGTTGCCTTGGATCGGGTCTTAGTTATGTTATCACTGTCCTGCTCTACTTCTAAGCTAGAAGCATTAGTGGTAGCCCTCACCAAACTGTCACCCAACTCCTTATGGACAGCCTCATCTGTAACATTTTCACTAAGATCACTAGGCTAACGTACCTGAGTGTCCTCCCTCTTAGGCTTTCTAGGTTTTTGTGTCTTTTGAGGTTCAGGAGATGGTTGAATAAAAGTAGGTGTGTGATGGGGATCAGTTGGAATTGCTGAACCTTCACCTAATTCTACTTGGTTTTGTACCACCATTGTTTGAAATAAAGGTGTTACTCTACCAGAAAAACCTTTGCCTACCCTTCTCATATTTCTAAAAATCTTCTTAGTGTGAGAGGGTGCAATATAAATTCCATTATGATTTGACATCCCATCCAGTTGCTTATCCAAAAACACTTGTACAAACCTTGAATACATCAAAAATTTACCAGACACATTCTCCGGGTTTCTAATCATACTTTCAAAAATGAACTTTGAAAAATTGAACTTCTGGTTTGTAGCTAAGTAGATAATTACATATGCCATAGTGCTACTAAACTCATTCCATGCAGTGGTCTTTGGACTTAGACATTGTAAAACAGTATGGATAAGAAATTTCCATTGTGGAGAGAAGAATGCTTTATAAAAAGTGAGTTGTTGTGAAATTTTCTCATACCCCATTAATGCAAGTTGTTCAAAGATGGTAGCATTTGGTAAACAATCAACACCTTCTTCATCTTCTAGTTGAAGATCTCTTCTAACAGTTGATTCAGTGATGATTACCTTCTTTCCATCCACTAGGGCATGTAACTGTTGTTCCCCATTGATAGTTTTGGCCTTAACAGTAGACCAGAACTGTTCTATGCACGAAATGTATATAGTAGGATTGATCGTTAGTGCATACTTTATAGGGTGTGCATTCAGAAAATCCACAATTTGTTCAAACCCTTCACTTTCTGTGGGTTTAGACAAAAACGCGACCATATTGTGAGTGTCTGCAAACTTTAGATTTGCCATTTGTGTTGGGTTTTGATAATGGATGATAAAATTGAGTTAGGGTTTGTGATTAGAGAGTATTTGAAAGATTGAAATCGATTAAATGATTGATTAAAACCCTTAATCCAAGTATTTATGAAAATACCCTCAACAACATTAACTTGAACCCAACAGTAGTAACCCATCAGTAGTAAGTTATGCCTATCAGCATTAACTTCAGTAGTAGTAAGTTATGCCTAGCAGCATTAACTTTAAGTCACCAGCATTAACTCCAATTCCATTCTAAATAACTTTTCCATCATTAATTTAACACTTTTCTTTGCTTTTCCTGCAAAATGTTAGTCCGAAAACCAAGAAAACACAAACCATAGCAATTTTCACAATTATCATAGTATTAATTATACCTAGCAGTATTAAGTATAACTAACAGTATTAACTCGGCAGTATTAAGTATAACCAGCAGTACTAATTATACTTAACAGCAGAAACTTTTAATGACATGAATAACAGTATTAATTCATACAAAACTCTACAAAAATATAAAGAGATAAAAGACTTCAAAGATTCATCATTCCAATACTAACAATCAAATATTGAAATATGCTTATATCAAAAGCTTTTGTAAGCAAATCTGCAACATTCTTGTCAGTACGGATTTTAACCATTTGAATCAATTTCTTTTCATTGCAATCTCTAATAAAATGATGTTTGATCTCTATATGATTTGTTTTTAATGAAAAACAGGATTTTTAATTATGCAAATAGTACTGTTATTGTCAATAAAGATCTTGGTATGCATAAAATTAACCCATAATTAAGTAGTTGATTCTGAATCCAAAGCACTTGTCCACAGCAACTTGAAGCAGCCATATACTCTGCTTCTGTTGTGGAATTTGCAACCACTGTCTATTTCTTGCACTGCCATGATATTAATCTACATCCAAGAAATTGACAACCTCATATTGTAGACTTCTTATCCAAGCTTGCTCCAGCATAATCACTATTAGTGTATGCTATCAAATCAAAAGGAGAATCTTTTGAATACCAAAGGCCTAATTTTGGTTGACCTTTTAAGTACCTAAAAATCCTTTTCACAGCATGAAGATGTGAAACTTTTGGATTGACTTGGTATCTTGCACAGGCACACACTACAAACATGATGTCAGGTCTTAAAGATGTAAGATACATCAATGAACCATTCATTGACCTATACATATTAACATCTACTTCTTCACCATCTTCATCCTTGAGCAAAGGCTTTTGAGTTTCCATTGGTGTGCTTGCAGTCTTGACTTCTGTAAACCTAAATTTCTTCAAAATTTCAACAACATATTTATCTTGACTAATAAATATGCCATCCTTCTTCTGTTGCACTTGTAATACCAAAAAGAATGTAAGTTCTCCCATAGAACTCATCTAAAATTTCTCATGCATCAACTTCTCAAATGCATTGCATAGCTCCTTCTTTGTTGAACCAAAGATGATATCATCCACATAAACTTGGACCAGCAAAATATCACCTTTTTGCCTTTTGATGAATAAGGTCTTGTCAATTTTCCCTTTGAAACCCATTGTCTAACAAATATGTTAACAAGGTTTCATACCAAGCTCTAAGAGCTTGATGCAGTCCATAAAGTGCTTTTTCAACCTTGTATACTCTATCAGGAAAGTATGGATCTTCAAATCCTGGTGGTTGACATATATACACCTCTTTTTCAATCTTCCCATAGAGAAAAGCATTTTTTACATCCATTTGATAGACCACAAAATCTTTAAATGAAGCATAAGCTAAAAATAGCCTAATTGCTTCAATTCTTGCAACAGGGGCAAAGACTTCATCATATTCAATCCCTTCTTCTTGTGTGTCTTCTTGAGCAAACAATCTTGCTTTATTTCTTATCATAATTCCCCTTTCATCCTTTTTATTCTTGAAAACCCATTTAGAGCCTATAGCCCTTTTTCCATATGGTAAATCCACTAAAGTCCAAACTTCTTGTAACTTGAATTGTAGAAGCTCTTCCTGCATAGCCTCTATCCAGCTTGGATCCTTCAATGCATGAATTACCTTTTTGGGTTCTTCTTGTGATAAAAAGCAAGCAAACAAGCAGTTTTAAAGGTCTTTATGGTTTGTTCTTTGTTGAATAGTACTAACAAACCCATGTTCCTTCAAATTCTTTGACATCTTTCTTGTTTGTGTAGCTGATTGCAAATCTCCAATCACTTGATCAAGAGGATGATCTTTATGAATTCTTGTAGTTAGAATAGGACTGACTTGGTTTGTTGTATCCAAATTGTTAATGTCAGCCTCTACACTAACATAATCATCATCTCTTGAGAAGTTAAATATGCTATCATCTTCCAAAGCAGGCATGTCTAGATCAAATGGAAGTTCAATGCTTGTTTTTCCACCAACAGCATTAACCTCATTTGTGCCAGCAACATTAAGAATGTTAGTGTTGCTAACATTATCTTCCTTCTCTTGATATTCATCAACCTTCTTTCCATCATCACTTTAAGGTTTGGATCCATCATCTTGAGAACTTTTTGGATCTTGGGAATATGGTGGATCATCAGTCCATAATGGTAGCAAAATGTAATCCTTGACAGGTTCTGTCTCCTTTCTAGCTTGACCTACATTATCACTTGCTTTTGTACCTGCAAAACCATTAGACTGTGTACCTGCAATAATTGGCTCATAATTCATTGTTCTTGTTAGTGCATCAATATCAAATAGCAAATCTGGTCCACTACCTATAGCATTAGGTGTACTCTCACTGAACCTGATATGCAAGTTTTCTTCCACTATCCTTGTTTTACTATTGAATACTCTAAAGGCTTTACTATTTAAAGAGTATCCAACAAAGAATCATTCATCAGCCTTACCATTAAATTTTCCTAAGTGATCTATGGTATTAAGAATAGTAACAGGACACCCAAATGGTCTCATAAAACTTAAAGTTAGTGTTCTACCATGAAAAAGTTCATATAGGGTCTTGTTATGAGGCTTAACTACTAACACTCTATTTTGCACATAGCAAGCAGTATTAACTGCTTCTGCCTAAAAAGTAGTTGGCAACTTAGAATCAGCTAGCATAGTCCTAGCAGCCTCAATTAGTGTCCTATTCCTCCTTTCAGCAACTCCATTTTGTTGAGGAGTTCTAGCTACACTAAATTGTCTCAAAATACCCTTCATTTCACAAAACTGATTCATTTCTCTGTTTTTGAACTCAGTCCTATTATCACATCTAATCACCTTAACCTTGTGATCTACTAGATTTTCTATACCAGTTATAAAGGACTTAAGAATGCCACTAGTCTCATCCTTAGTAGCTAGAAAGAAAACCCATGTAAACCTACTGTAATCATCTGTGACAACTAGGCAATACATTTTCTTCATAAGGCTTTTTACAAATGTTGGACCAAACAAGTCCATATGCAACAAATGTAAAGGAAGACTGATTGAGTTCTCTGTTTTGGACTTACAAGAGGCTCTGTGCTGCTTTCCCTTTTGACAAGCAACACAGGTTTGATTATTTTCAAAAAGTTTAGAAGGTAAACCTCTTACAAGATTTATTAATTAATAAAGCTCAAAACTTTATTGATTAATTAGTGAAATTAAAACTAATAAAGTCTTAAAACTTTAAAAAGTTTATTAGTTTATAAGAGCGGGTGTTTTTATATTCGATTCGGTTCATCATTCGGTTTCATCTCTTTTCTCTTTTCATTACTAGTAGTTTAGAATTAGTTTGTTAATAATGATTTATGGTTTGATTATGTGTTTGTTAAATATGCTTAGTGAGTAGATTTTCTCATATGCTTGTTATGTGTTAAATTGCTTAGTGAATTAAGTGTGAAAATATTGATTAGTGATTTTTATATTACTTAAATTATTGTTTTGGTTATTCGAGCGGGCAAAAGCCATAAGAATAATTTAGGCCAATCAATTTGTAATCGATATCTTTAATAAGGAGTTGTTTTTAAATAAGCACAACGTTGTGAAGAAGATAATTTGTTAGAAATATATTGGTTCATCTATAGTGGCTTAATGTATGTTAAATTCACAATTTAGGATCTTAATCAATACACTTAGCAATAGCCATTCTTTTTTATTATATCTTCTTCGTTTTATTGCTCGCTATTTGCTATCTAGTTTTTAAATAGTTTATTTTTATTAAATTTTTAGTTTAAAACCAAAAACAAAAATATTCGATATTCAAGCATCAAACAAGACGTTTTCGTGAATTTCAAATTCATCACTCATCGGGATACGACATCCGGGAGATAAAATATTGTTTGTCCTTAAGCAATTTTTATATCAAACAGGAAACTCTCTATACTATTACTATTTGAGATATTTAGTTTATATATTTTATATTTATATATAATATATATTTGTATCAAACCAAAAATTTATATAAATATTTATATATTTAGTTATATATTACTATCTTACTATTTAATTTATTTATTTAATTAATCTTATTTATAGTTTAGGGATAGACTCTCCGGGGTTAATCTGAATCAAATCTTGATGCGATCAAAAATAGTATATATATCAATAAAATATTATAACTAAATATCTTCAAAATTAATTATAGTATAGTGAGTATCCCGTTTGATATAAAAATTGCTTAAGGACAAACAATATTTTTATCTCCCGGATGTCGTATCCTGACGATGTGTGAATTTGAAAACCTTGCTTCGGTTTGTGATCACGTGCTTGAATATTCAAATTTTTGGTTTATGGATTCTAAACCTAATAACGCAAAGGGAAAGCATATAAAGGCACGCTAAACTAGAAATTAAAAAAAACTTAAAAATCTAACGACATTTAAAAACAATTAAAGTAAATTAAAACAAACTAATTAACCAAATAAGAAAAATTAAAACTCTAAAAACTCAAATTGCAAATTTCTTAAGCTAAATGTCTTAAAATAATTTTTAAAAGACAGAAAATACTTTTTTGGACTTTTTAATCGAATTAAAACTATTTTTTAAACTAATTATACTAAAAATTAAATTAAAAATATAAAACTTAATCCTAAATTTTTTGAAAAAAAATTACTTAACACAAATTCCTAAGGTTTTATAAAGAAAAACAGGGACAAAAAGCTAACAAATAAGCTTGTTTAAAAAACGAATAAGCTTCATAAGCTAAACTGGAAAAACGGTATATAAGTAATTAATGCGTGCAAAGGGTTAAAAGATAAAGTCCAAGGGCGCTGTGGTTGAGGTGTTGTAGTGTGAAGAGGAGGTAACTGGTTCGAAACCATGTGACTTCCTTTTTTATATGAAAATATGTTTTTTATTTTTCTTTTTGAAAAAGCCAACAATAGAATAAGAAAAATAATTAAAACTAAATAAACGAACTTAATTAACTAAAAATGACAAATTAAAATTCTAAAAACTCAAAATGCAAATTTCCTAGACTAAATGACTTAAAATAATTTTTAAAAGACAGAAAATATTTTTTTTTGATTTTTTAAATCTAATTAAAACAATTTTTTAAACTAAATAATACTAAAAATGAAATTAAAAATACTAAACTGAATCTAATTTTTTTGAGAAAATTCCTAAAAGTACTAGATACTATTCCTAATATTTACAAAGAAAAACGAAATAATAAGCTAAAGCCAATAAGCCAGGAAAATTCAAATTAGCTGCTAAGCTTAATTCCTAAAGTTGCTATAACAATTAAAAGGTGCAAGTAGTTTATGAAAAAGACCCCAGGGCATAGTGGTAGAGGTGTGTGTGTTGTGAAGAGGAGGTCACGACTTCCTTTTTGGTGAAAACATTTTTTTATTTTTCTTTTTGAAAAAGCTAATCTATAAGCTAAAATAAGCACTTTTAATGAAGGAAATTTTTCTGAAACTTATGAATAAGCTAAGAAAAAGCTCTCCTAAAACTGACAACTAGGTTTAAAACTAACTAACATTAAGCTAAGACTATTTGGACTGTTTGAGACTTAATAAGCAAAAAAAGAGGAGCAAATAAGCTAAAACAGATTTATCCTAGACCTAATAAGCTCAAAGAACTTAAGAATAAGCAAATCTAAACAGTTGGAAATCAACCCATAAGCACTATGATAGTGGACTCAAAAGGGATTTAAAATGACTTTTTACCAAATCTTTAAGCTAAAATTTAAAACTATTAAGCACCAGAAATAAGCTAAAACCTGAAAACAGATTAAGTATAGGACCTAATAAGCACTAAAGACAGGAATTAAGTCAGAAAATAAGCTTAAAAACTAAAAAAATCTATAAGACAGTGGACTATAAAACAGTTTATAAGGACTTTATGAAAACCTTTAATCTAATCTCTTAAGCTAATGGACACTAGGATAAAGCTAACAAATTAAAAACCAGATAAAACTACAACTCAAAAGACTCAACTGAACTATAATTTAGCAAATTTACTTAAACAATAAGCTAGAATTGACAGCTGACTTTGACAGATACTACTACTTGTTTTTGGATTTTTGGAAAATTAATGACTACTTTTAGCTAAAATTTAAGGACTCTAAAACACTTTTGACTCACTATAAGCTAAAAACATATTGAAACCTTACTAAAATAAGCTAAATGAAAGCAAAATAAATCAAAATAAAGCTAGATTCTAGACTCAAATGATCTGCAATTTTAGACTTTTAAGAACAAACTATGACATTACCTCTACTTGACTGTTTTTAAACTTAAGTTCTCAAAAGACTATACCAAGGACATGAATCTCAAAACAGATTTATAATCATTCAGATGAGACCTATTCTAAGCACAAAATCTACACTTAAAGCATTCATTCTATAAAAGTAGCAAATAAGAAGTTCTACAAAGCTATAGAACTAGCAGACTTGGAAATTTGCAAAACTATCTTTAAACTAATTAAAACTTGATCCAAGCTTAAGAAAACTAACATTCAGAACTTATTAAAGCTTATTAAAACTGAATTAGGCACTAAAAACAAGTCAAACATGATTTTCCTTATTAGAAGCTCCTTATCCCAAACACCCCTTTAAATCTCTAAAAGCTTTATTTAAGCTAAAACAGATCTTAGGAAGCTATGAATTGCCAAAACAGATTTAGAAAAAGAGCAAATAAGCTAAAACAGATTTATCCTAGACCTAATAAGCTCAAAGAACTTAAGAATAAGCAAATCTAAACAACTAGAAATCAACCCATATGCACTAGGACAGTGGACTCAAAAGGGATTTAAAGGGACTTTTTACCAAATCTTTAAGCTAAAATTTAAAACTATTAAGCACTAGAAATAAGCTAAAACCAGAAAACAGATTAAGTATAGGACCTAATAAGCACAAAAGACAGGAATTAAGTAAGAAAATAAGCTTAAAAACTAAAAAAAAATCTTTAAGACATTTGGACTATAAAACAGTTTATAAGAACTTTTTGACAAACTTTAAGCTAAGCTCTTAAGCTAATCTAAATCTGGCTTATCATCCAATTAGCTTATTATGCCCTTTTTTGAAACTGAGAGTAAATAACTTATTCAGCTAAGCTTTTAGGTGGCTTAGCTGAATAAGTAGTAGCTTAGAAGGAGATTAGCTTATTTGAGCTTATTTAATCATTTTAAACACATTTAAACAATAATAGCATTAAAATGAAAACAGAATTTAAACACTATTAACTGAAACTGAACTTTTTATTAATATTAAAGAGATTACAAGGCTTTCAAAAGGAAATTATATTTATAAAAAGAACAATAAGCTAAAATACTAAATAAGCTACAAAAAGCTACTACTATACTAGATGTCCAACTGTGTGAGTGAGAGCCTCTATTTATAGCCTGCAAGAGAAGGATCCAGAAGCATAGGCGCGTCCATTTCATCAAATCCTAGCCCTTGATTCATATTCAATCATCAATCCACCCTTAGATCAACACCACGTCTCTTCATCCAATAGGGATGCTGGGGATTGCTAGCATGGCTTAAGTGTTGTCAGACATGTTAGGAGTTCCTTCTAGAAGCAAAGGGTGAGAACGTGTGGGTGAATTTTCTTTGGGTTATGTTGCTTTGTGTGTTGGGAGGGAAAAGTGAAAAAGATGAACAATGATTTTTTTTGTTTTAACCCGTGTTTATATCTTTGACCCGGGCTAAATAAGTGGGTTTGGGCTTTTGTGGGTCCAGAATGGGGAAAAGGATTAATGGACTTGGACTTTTGGCATATAAGTGGATTAAGGGTTTAAGGCTTTAAGGTTTTATAGTATAAATCTTAATGGGCTGACCCGGCCCATTAAATAGGTACGGGTTGGTCCATTTGAAGATGTATATGTCTTCGGCTTTGATTTCTTACATTGTTCCAATCTCGTGCTCGGTTTTGTCCGTTTTGCTTTGTTTTTGTCCGTTTTTAGATATATCTGTTACATGCACAATGAAATTCACAATACAAACAAATATAATGTATTTTTCATGTATATTTGGTCTTTTATGCTCATTTTATTAAGGAAAAATGATATGTGATTAAACACATATCAAAAATCCCCCATACTAACTTATTGTCGTGTCCTTACGCAATGTCATAAATACACCCTTAGAAAACCAAAAATTTCAACCCCCTTAGACTAATTACCTCGAAAAGTAGCTAAGTGTTCATCTAAGGGGATTAAGAAATCACTAGTTTTGAAAAGCCCCCCGTTTTACCATTTTTATGCATTTATTATTATCATTCATTCATATCATAACTTCACACTAAAAGGATAAATTCATCGTTCTTGATTTTTCACCCGCCCCAAACCAAGCTTAAAAACAAAATCATTGTTAAATACAAGTTAAGATGCTAACACTACTCATAAATGCTAATTGTGTATGCATAGCTACTTTCCGCTCCCTTATTTCCTAAATCCTCTAAAGATTTTATTATTATTATTTGTGACAAATAAATTAATGTCTTATTCACATAAAGTAAACCCGGTTTAGACCACAATTAGTTTGAAATCCTTTCCTAAAGAGACGATATGGTGAGAATAAGGTCCACATTAAGGTTCTAATTTCACATGATTTAGGGGTTATCCTTTTTATTTCATCCGAAACAACTCAACTACGAGTCCAGAGACAGAGGCTTTATTTAGATAACCCCGGAGTCAAAATTTAGCTTTATTATTATTATTATTATTATTATTGCAACATTATTAAACCTCGGTCCTTTAAACAACTGACACATCGGGCGTCCTAACCGACAAGAGCCAGTAGTCTTATTTCGACCTCGGTAATTTCCTCGACCTTTTTGAAGGCTGCAACATCGGCAGCGAACCGACCAGATGCAGCAAACTTTTATCAGTCTCAGATTATTATTACTATGTGCCTTATTTAGAAGACTGCCACATCGGCAGCGAACCGACCAGAGACAGTAAACTTTTATCAGCCCACAGTTTTTATTATTACCTCAACCCTTTAAACAACTGTCTCATCGGTATGTGAGCCGACCATGATCCAGAAGTCTTATTTCGGCTTTGGTTTATTACATTATTATTATTATAGCCAAATTCAAATCCTGTGGTCTTTTAACTACCTAGACAATGGTAGCGAGCCGTCAGGAATCGGTAGCCTATTTCCCTACAACACTGACAAAACCTCAATTGTACCTTAATTTAACCAGAAGGAATCTCTACGAAGTGATTTAAACTAAGAATCGCAAAAACCTAAAGTAACTTTATTTATTCAACAATTATATAACATTTATATAAAGCATTGGGAGCAAAAACCACATTAACTTCTTATGAGCTCTAAAGAGATCCAACTACTCTATGTTTAAGCCATCTACTTATAAAAACTCTAACATTTCTCGTTCTTCGCAAATTTAAAATCATACTAAAAAACCGCGCATGCTTAGTCTAATAAAAAAAGCTTTGCATATTTAAAGTCTATGATGGAAAACTTGGCAAACTCTTGGCTTTTCAAAGCTATAAATCGCGGTTTTAAAAAGCATCTGTATAAAAAGACTAGCAAAACCTTAAATTCATATAAGTTAAGGGGCAAGCTAGAGCGCAACATGCTTGAACAAGTCAAAATTTATTCCTTAAAAAGACAAAACATCGTGTCTAAACACTTATTCTATTTTTGAAATTTTTTAAATTTTGGCATAAAATCACATATTTTTGGTGGAAAACGGGGTTACGTAAAGACAAGGAAAATGCAAGTAAGATCAAATCGAAAGATCCCCCCATACTAGAACTACACATTGTCCTCAATGTGAGACAGTCACCCCCATACTAATTTTGAGGCATAATCCAAATATTAAGGGGTCTCTACGTAAATCTAAAGTCGTTTATTAATTATGCTAATAGATAAACGTTAAATCAATAAGATTTAGGATATCGGATTCTCATATATAAGCATGCGAAGGATTGAAGATTGAGTGGACGATGGACAAAACCACGAGCACGAGAGTCTTCATAATCCGGGGCAATCCTAGACACAAAACACAAAACACAAAACACAAGAAAGGAAGAGGCGAGCCTCCTCACATCACACTTATTCATTATTATACTACTACTAGGGATAAGCATGGGTTACCACCCGCGAAGGGCCTGTTTTTGTTAACCGAGTCACGAGCCTGACTCGACCCCGAATTTAATGGTCCATGGGGAAAGTTTAGAGATCCGGGACAACCATCAGTAGTATGTCCCCTCCAAAGTAATGTTTAAGTCTATGACCATTCACCTTGAAGTTTGGTCCGTCAGTTTGAGATAACTCGACGACACCGTAAGGGAAAACTTGAGCAACGGTGAATGGTCCAGTCCAACGGGTTTTAATCTTTCCCGAGAAAATCTTTAATCAAGAATTGAAGAGAAGAACTCGATCATCAACGTTGAAGACGTGGTTCTTAATCTTAGAGTCATGAATCTTCTTCGTTTTCTCTTTGTAGATTAAAGAGTTCTCGTAAGCTTGATCCCGGAGTTCATTTAATTCATTTATTTGAACTTTCCAGTGATCACCCACGGTCTTAAGGTCAAAATTACACTGTTTTAAGGCCTAGTAGGCCTTGTGTTCAAGTTTGATAGGAAGATGGCAAGCCTTTCCGTACACGAGCTTATAAGGAGTGCACCCGATGGGTGTTTTGAAAGCGGTACGAAAAGCCCATAATGCACCATCTAACTTATCGGACCATGAAGCACGGTTTTCACCTACGGTCCTTTCTAAAATATGTTTCAAACCACGATTTGAAACCTCCACTTGTCCACTCGTTTGTGGATGATACGCGGTAGAAAGACGGTGAGTAACTCCATACTTAAGCATGACCTTCGCGAATTGGTCATTACAAAAGTGAGTACCGCGATCACTAATTATAGCACGAGGAGTTCTAAATCGGGCAAAAAGAGATTTCAAAAATTTAACAACAACTCGAGCATCATTAGTGGGGAGCGCTTTTGCTTCAACCCATTTAGACAAATAGTCGACGGCTACGAGAATGTAGTTATTCCCTTGAGAAGACGGGAACGTGCCCATAAATTCAATGCCCCATACATCAAAGATCTCGTAAACTTGAATTGCATTTTGAGGCATTTCATCACGTTGCGAAATTTTGCCTTGACGTTGACAAGCGTCACACCGTGTGACTAAGTCATGGGCATCACGGTAAATAGTCGGCCAATAGAAACCGGAATCAAAGACTTTCTTAATGGTGTAGTTGCCACCATGATGTCTCCCGGTGGGTCCATTATGGCAAGCCGTGAGGATATCAACGACTTCTTGGCCGTGAACACATCGTCTAATCATTTGATCCACACAAATCATAAACAAGTAGGGGTCGTCCCAAAAATAATGCTTAACATCCTTAAAGAATTTTTTTTCTTTTGTTGGGACGACATCCCTTTAATAATAAAATTCTCCGCATGGTAATTTGCAATGTCGGCAAACCATGAGGTACTAGAATCACCAAGGAAATATATCATTCCAAGGGTCTCGAGAGGAAATGTTTCATTAATTTCCTTTTTCTCAAGATCACCTTGATGAGGGTTCTCTAATATAGACAAATGGTCGGCCGTGAGATTCTCCGCTTCTTTTTTATCACGAATAATGACATCAAATTCTTGGAGTAGGAGAATCCACCGGAGCAATCTCGGCTTAGCATCTTGTTTAGCAAGAAGATATTTAAGAGTCGAGTGGTCCGTATACACTATGGTCTTCGATAAGACTAAGTAAGGCCGGAATTTCTCGAAATCATATACTACGGCTGATAATTCCTTTTCCGTAGTAGTGTAATGTGTTTGAGCATCCGTCATGGTCTTACTAGCATAGTGTATAGGCTCACCATAAAATCTTAAATGAAGCATAACTACAAAGAGCCTAATTGCTTTCAATTCTTGCAACAGGACAAAAACTTCATTATAGTCAATCCTTCTCTTGTGACAAACCCATTGCTTATTCTTATCACAATTCCCCTTTCAAACCTTTTTATTCCTAAAAACCCCATTTAGACCTTTTAGCTCCTTTTTTCCATATGGTAAAATCTACTAAAGTCCAAACTTCTGTGTAACTTGAAATTGTAAAAGCGTCATCTTGTATAGCCTCCATCCAGCTTGGATCCTTCAATGCATGCATTACCTTTTTGGGTTTCTTCAGTATGATTAAAAGCAAGCAAACAACAGTTTAAAGGGTTTATATTGTGTGGTCTTTGTGTGAATAGTACTAACAAACCCTATGTTCCTTTAAATTCCTTTAACATCTTTCTTGTTGTGTGTAGCTGAATGCAAATCTCCAATCACTTGAGGATCAAGAGGGAATGATCTTTAAATGAATTCTTGTAGTTGTAAATAGGACTGGGCTTTGGATTGTGAATCTAAAATGTTCATGTCAGCCACTACACTATCATCTTCATCATTTCTTGTGAAGTCAAATATGCTAATATCTTCTAAAGCAAGCATATTTGGATCATTTGGAAGTTCAGTGCTTGTTTTTCCACCAACAACATTAACTTTATTTGTGGCCAGAAAAACAACATTACCAGTGTTAGTGCTGTTAATATTATCTTCCTTCTCTTGATCATTACATTCATTATCTTTTCTTGGACCTTCTCAACCTTCTTTGCCATCATCACTTGGAAGGTTTGGATTCCATCCAGTCCTGAGAACTCTGTGGATCAATGTGGAAAATGCAAATCAGCAATCCATAATGGTAGCATAATGTAATCTTTGAGGGGGGGGGGGGGGGAACTGGTTCTGTCCTCCTTTCTAGCATGGTCCTGCATTATCAATTTGCTTTTGTACCTGCAAAATCATTAGACTGTATACCTCAACAATTGCTTATAATCATTGATCTTGTTAGTGCATCAATATTCGAAATACCAATCTAATCCACTACCTACAGCTTAGGTTTACTCTCACTGAAACCTAATATGCAAGTTTTCTTCCCACTATCCCTTGTTCTACTATTGAATACCATAAAAGGCATTTACTATTTTAAAGAGTATCCAAACAAAGAAACCTTCATCACTCTTACCATCAAATTGCCTAAGTGATCTATGTTATTAAGAATAGTAATAGTACATCCAAAATGTGTCCTCATAAAAACATAAAGTAGGTGTTCTAACCATGGAAAAGTTCATATGGTTCCTTTGTTATGAGGGAGGGGCTTAACAACTAACACACTATTATTTACCACCAAACAAGCATTAATAACTAGCTTCAGCCCAAAAAGGTAGTGGCAACTTAAAATCAACTAGCATAGTCCTAGCGAGCCGCAAAAAGTGGTCCAATTCCTCCTCTTAAGCAACTTCCATATTGTTGAGGAGTTTCTAGCTACACTAATTGACTCAAAAAACCTTTCAATCCACCAAAACTGATTCATTATCTCTGTTTTTAAACTCAGTCCTATATCACATCTAATCACCTTAACCTTGTGATCTACTAGATTTTCTATACCAGTTATAAAGGACTTAAGAATGCCACTAGTCTCATCCTTAGTAGCTAGAAAGAAAACCCATGTAAACCTACTATAATCATTTGTGACAACTAGGCAATACATTTTCTTCATAAGGCTTTTTACAAATGTTAGACCAAACAAGTCCATATGCAACAAATTGAAAAGAAGACTGGATTGAGTTCTCTTTTTGGACTTACCAGAAGCTCTGTGCTGCTTTCCTTTTGCTTATTTTCAAAAAACTTAGAAGGAACAATATATCCATAACCCAATTTATTCATGGTTTTAAAATTTAAGTGACCTAAAATACTATGCCAAAGTTTAGATTCATTAGATGTGGCTTTTGCAAAAAGGCAAGTTAAACCTCCTTTAGGAATTATGTTCTTTTTAAATCAGACACTATAACATATTGGTTCTAACTATGGACTCAAGGACTCTTAAGTATCCTTTAAGGAATTATGATTCTTAAAATAAAACTTGACTTTCATCAATTAACTTAAATTTTGGAGATAAAACGATACATTCAGTGTCATTAAAAAGAACACTATTCTTTTTATCACACATTTGTGAGACACTAAAGAGATTAAACTTTAACTGTCTCACAAAATACACATTTTTAAAATCTAGATTACCAATTTAATGGGAAAATGTTTGGGGTTACCGTTTCCTGTGATTTTCCCTCTTTTGAGATTTCCCCTCCAAAAGCCACATACCTCCATCTACCTTCATAGCTGTAAATAGGACATGTCCCCTGTCAAGTTCCTTGATCATCTACCTATCAATCATTCCTAGATCCTGTAAATCCATATGTAGATTTCCTGCCACATTAGATAAGAATATTAGTTTTTAGGGACCCCAAGCCAACACTGATTGGATCTGCCTTGTGCATCAATATAATCAAAATTCTTTAGGGATTTGATGCACGTTGTGTTTTTAGAAACAAGGTTATAAGACTTTAAGTTCTTTGTGTTTCGCCAAACCTAACAAGCTGAGGCCTTAACACATAAAACTATTTCCCTTAACAGCATTAACTACTGCTTTTGGCCTAGCAGTATTAATTTTTTTTACCACTAACAGTATTAACCCTTTGATCAATATTACTATTTTTAAATGCTGTGTTCTTATGAATGGGCCTCTTAACAGTTGAATGTGCTGTTTTAGAAAGATATGACATTGTCTAGCAGCATTCACTATTGTTTTTGAGTAAGCATTATTAACTTGTCTAGCAGTAATTAACTGATACTAAACTAACTTCATTAGTACTGCTCTTAACCAAGTTCTTTTAGCACATTGGTGAGTCTTTTTAGGCAAAATTTTTGATGATTCACCCTTTGAGTATTATTCCAAACAGGTTTGTAAGACCTTTGATTTTTAAAACTAATTTTGAAGGTAATTGCAATCAATTGGGCAAATGCTTAAAGCTTCCACACACAAACAGGCCTTATTAACATCTCAAATATTGCTCCCTAGTTTTTTGAGACAATCATATTGTTCTAATTTCTTGATGCCTCCTTTAAATGTAAGTGTTTTTGCCTTTGCGTTCTCAACTTGTTTAATCTTTTTCCTAGCAGTTTTTCTCTTGTTGCTTTAGGTTTGACTAAACTCTATCTTAGCAATACTAGGCTTAACTATTTTCTTTTTCAGTTTCAGTTTGAGACACATTTTCTTCCTCATTATCTGATACCCAATCTTTAATAATTAGGGAATCATCAGACTTCCTAACTACCTTAGTCACTTCTTCATCAGACTGTCTGTTCTCAAATACAGGCTTATTAACAAACTCATCTAAACCAGTAAAAGACAAATAACAGTGTTGGAGGCAGGAAATTTCCTATGTATGGAGTGTGGAACTTCATAAATTTCATAGCCTAAACCTTTCTTGCAATTATCAACAATCTGACACTCTATGAGCTTGTTTAAACTATTAGATGCATTTTCAAGCTTCTTTCTAAGCTCTCTAATAGTTATTTTTCCTACTTGACTATCCCATTTTAAGTCATTAATGTTTTTTTACATAAATAGACTCATTCCTTTTATAAAATTCCAATTTTCTCCTTCCACTGATTCTAACCTATTTTATAACCTAAAACAATTAAACTAGAATTCTCTAAATCTCTAAATATTAGATCATTTTGAGATTTAGTAATATAACATTCCCATACATGATTTTGAACAATTTTGAATCATTGATACCTCTAAGTCAGGGAATGAAGATGAGAAAGCCATGATTTCATAATTAAGATCCTTCCCGTCAGCCTGATCACTTTCCAGTAAACCACCAAGACCATCACCTGACACCAGAAGAAAAAAAAAGAGCTTTGGAAGTATCGTTTCATAGGCACACTCCTTCTTGAAATTTCCTTGTTCTTGTTGTCTTGATTTCTTGGAGCTCTGCACTTCCTAGCAAAATGTCCCCTCTTGTGGCAGTTGTAGCACTCCACTTTGTATCAAAACTAATAGTCTTATTGCCATTAACAGTAAGCTTTCTTCCTGTATTCTTCAAAAACATTCTAGCCCTCATAGTCAACATGGCTATTTGCCATCTCAAATCCATATCTTCCATGTCATCAGGATAATTTGATACAATTCCCATGTCAAGTTAAGGACTATTTGGTTGACTGCAAAGAATGAACCAAATAAACACATCACTCAAGTATATCAATATTTAGTAGAGTAAAGAATGTATTAACTTGAGTCTAGCAGTATAACCCATGATTAGCATTAACTGCTTAATTAGTTGCGTTAGTTAGTTTGTTAATTGCAAGACACAAAAGCCATGGTTCTGTTGTTTTGAGAACTTGAGCTAGACATCCCTTTAACTTCTAGTTCATACACCTTGGAGGTTGTTATTAGAGATCATCCCATGCACCATTGTTTCTACCTCATCTTTATTCCTCCAAACCACCGCATGAGTGTACCACCTCAGATGACAAGCTTCTTAATAACATTTGATTAACATCCTTCTTGATCTCTGATCATTGGAGCAGTAAAGTTTTCAAATTACTTGCTTTATGAGATATCTTAGAGTTCTCTAAGTAGTGTAATCCTACCAAATCTCTTTTCTACAGCTTCCAGCAACAGCTTAGCATCCTTTATAGAGGTTAAACTTTAATGATGTACATTGGGAAATTCCCATAATAAAGTATTTCTAGCCTTCACTTCTAATCTTCTCTGAGCCTTATCTTCAGTAGATGTAATAGGCATCACTTTTTCAACACCTTCCACAACTACTGTTTTTAGCAAGGTTGCACCATTCTCTATGACTTCCCACAATGCATAGTCTATCATCTGGATGTATTGTTCAATCCTCATCCTCCATAACACAAACTTACCTGGTTTAAGCATGGTAACCTTTACATATTGCAACACAGGTTGATCATTTTCAAAAACTTTGAAGGTGAACCTTTACAAGATTTCTCTTTAAACCTTAACCAAATTATTCATGGTTTTAAAATTTATGTGACCTAACCTTCTATGCCAAAGTTTAGATTCATCAGATGTGTCTTTTACAAAAAGGCAAGTTAAACCTCCTTTAGGAATTATGTTCTTTAAATCAACACTATACATATTGTTCTTTCTAGAAACTCTAAGTAAAACTTGACTTTCATCAATTAACTTAAAGTTTGGAGATAAAACAATACATTCAGTGTCATTAAAAAGAACACTATCCTTTTTATCACACATTTGTGAGATACTAAAGAGATTAAACTTTAACTCTCTCATAAAAAACACATTTTCAAAATCTAGATTACCAGTTTTAATGTTACCCTTTCTTATGATTTTCCCTTCTTCAGGGTTCCCTCCAAAAGCAACATATCCTCCATATATCTCTTAATAGTCTGTAAGATAGGACATGTTCCCTATCATGTACCTTGAGCATCCACTATCAATCACTCCTTGATCCTATAAATCCATTTATGGATTCCCCTGCACATAGCTAAGAAAATCAGTTTCTTTTGGGGACCCAAACAATTATTGACTTGGATCTGCCTTGTGCATCAATATAATCAAACTTCTTTAGGGTGATTGATGCACTGTTGTGTTTAGAAACATGGTCTAAAACTTTAGTATATGGTTTCCAAACCCAACAAGCTGAGGCCTTAACAACATTAACATTATTTCCCTTAATAGCATTAACCACTGCTTTTGGCCTAGCAGTATTAATTTTTTTACCACTAACAGTATTAACCCTTTGATCAATATTACTATTTTTGAATGCCGTGTTCTTATGAATGGGCCTCTTAACAGTTGAATATGCTATTTTATAAAGATATGACATTGGTCTAGCAACATTCACTGTTGTTTTTTAGTGAGCGGTATTAACTTGTCTAGCAGTATTAACTGATATTAAACCAGACTTCATTAGTACTGCTCTTGGAACTAAGTTCTTTTTAGCACAGGGGTGAGTCTTTTTAGCAAAGTTTTGATGATTCACCATTTGAGCATTGTTCCCAACAGGTTTTACCATCCTTTGATTTTGAAACTATTTTTGATATAATTGCAATCAACTTGCAAATGATCAAAGCTTCTACACACATAACATGCCTTATTAAACATCTCAAAATTGCTTCCTAGTTTTTGAGACATCATATAGTTCCAATTTCTTTGATTGCCTCTTGGACTGTGGGTGTTTTGCCTATGTTGCTCAACTTGTTTAACAGTTTTCCTAGCAGTTTTCATCTTCTTGTGAAAGCTTTTCATCCAAAAGCTCCAACTGACTTACAAGCTTTTGAAGCCTATCAAAAGTTTGATCAAGCATCTCTAAACTTGGAGCAATGAATTTTTCATATTGCTGCTTTAAGAGATTCCTTTGAGTCTTTCTTGTAGCTAATATCTCCATATCTCTTTTTCAACAGTTTCCGAGCACTCTAGCATCCTTTATAGAGTTAAATTTTAACTGATGTTCATTGGGAATGCCCATCATTAAAGTACTTCTATCTTTCACCTCTAATCTTCTCTGAACCTTTTCTTCAGCAGTTGTAATAGGCATCTCTATCATAACTCCTTCCACAATTTTTGTTTTTGCTATGTTGCACATTCTCTATGACTTCTTTGTGCTAGTCTATCATCTGGATATATTGTTCAATCCTCATCCTCTATATCTCTTACTCACCAGGTTTGAGAATGGGAACTTTGGATGCAGCCACTTGTGTGCATAATCTCCACCCCCCCCCCTGTTATATCTTTTAGCAAAAATAGGTTCTTAAACAAGCTCTGATACCACTTGTTGATCCCACTTCAATAAATCGAATTCCTTAAGCTTGTTTAAGGTTTAGTTATATTACATAAATCTAACATAACTATAGTAGAAATTATGTTTGAATGTATTTAAAGATTATGCAGAATCAATCTTTAATATTTAAGAAGATTACATGAAAAATAATTCAATGAACATACATTGCAGCAAAAAAATAAGCCTCCAATATTATTAATGATAATAATACGAATACTCTTAAAGTATTAAGGTTACAAATACCTTGAAGCTATGAATTATACGTCTAGTTGTATATCAAACTCTATGCCCTAAGACCCCCTTTTATACACTAAGGTGTCCTAGTCAGCTTACAATACTTTCATAAGATATCCATAATCTTTTCTATAAACAAACAACTTAATACATATCATATAAGCAGTAGTAACAACAAACAGTACTAACTTATTAACCTTAGCAGCATTAACTTATCTCTGAGCAGTCTTAACCTTGAGCAGTACTAGCAGTAGTAACTTTGTACTAGCAGTAGTAAACACTTAGCATATTTTCACTAGCAGTGCTAATATTCACTAGCAATAGTAACTTTGTACTAGCAGTAGTAACTACTTAGCATATTTTCTGTTGATGTCATGAGCAGCACTAAATCCAGCTGGACAGCATTAACACAAACATGAGAAGCAATAATTCAAACAACATTAAGAAGACTTTTAATCCCAACAAAGTTTGACTAGGCTTCTTCACAGTCTTCTTCTCACCAGCACCTGTATTCTTTGGACATTCCTCATGAATATGTCCAAAAACCTTACAAGACGAACACCTAGGAGGTTTCCACTCATACTTAACACGGACATTACATGTGTAATGGAGCTCCCTAGTATGTCCAGGCATAGCTATGACAATGTTACCTTTCAGCTCTACACCAGCTCGAAGCTCAATCATAACTCTAGCATAACTTGACCTACCCCAAGATTGCATGCACATATCAGATGTATAAGAGTCAAGCATGAGAGGAGTACCTAGTTTAGTAGTAATGGCACTTAAGCCATCCTCGCTGAAGGCCGTAACAGGTACATCATGGAGTTTAACCCAAACTGGAACAATACTAACATCTTCCTTCAATAGGTTCTCATCTGGATGCCATTTCTTCAAGATAAGCGGGTTATTCCGGATAAACCATGAACCATTTTCAATCATAGCATCTAATCCGTCCATGGAGCTAAATTGAAAGGAGAATAATCCAGTAGACGAGCTGAACATTGAGCGAACAAGCCTATATTTCCTCTAGGTATTTCTAACATAGTTTGCAAACAACAGGGTATGCCAACCTTCTTCCCAAGATAAACCTAAGCAGTATTAGCTAATCTGCACTATAGCACGAAGAATCACCAGAACAACCTCATCAATCCATTCCCCCAGGTGTAAACAAAGTTACGAACCATCATGTAACACACCCATTTTCGGGACAACATGCGGAACATATTATGGGTGTTACTTCCTTAGCACCATCACCCATACTTCATAAAGAACGACTCAATGAGACCTTATAATACATTGGTCCAAAATAAACAAGTTTGACACAATATCCCATATTAACCATATGGTTAAACCTTAGTACCATATAAAGTCACCCATCTTAAGATCAAGTTTTCACAAAATACCAAGTGTATCATAAACTTGTAACATATGGGATATTTGCAGTTCAAACTATAAACCACGCAAGACCATCCTAGTGAGCTCAAATACATCATCATCCTTGATTACTGAGATTAAAACAGCTAAAAAGTCATAAAAACGTTGAGTGAATTCATAGAGTTTTCATAAACCATAGTATGAACACAAGTTTTATTTTTATACATCATCTTATAACATTGTGGATCAAACAAGTTATATAATATTTGCACCGAGCTCATGACATCGCAAGCGTTAACATCAACCACATATGTATTAATTACCATATGATAATAAAACAATTTTCTTTGCCCCCACACGAGGTATCATCGCCAATATACCTCATTTCTCTAATCACAAATCGTCCGTTCAAGGGTGTTCCCGCAATGGATCCAGACCCCGGACGGGGATGTCAACCCCAATAGATCTATCAAATGTATTAGCGCTCACTAATCCAAGCAATTAAGCGGTTCATGAAATTAGTGGGACTTTATGCGATAGGTCTCGTGCAAAATATATTCAGTAATGGGTCCAGCATACCAAACATTCTTGCGTTCATTTTAAAACAACAGCATGTATCTCCCTCACGGGCTTTTCAATAAAACAGTAAAGTAAAGGGCGAGGCTATGAACTCACCAAGTAAAGAGAAACGTGAAGCAATAAGAATCGAGGACCAGAGAAACTCTAAGAAATTATTTGGGACCTACATAATAAGTCGCGACATAATATTATAAAGTATTCCAATACTTATACATAGTTATATAATAACTTGTTTATAAAAATGCAAAACATGTGCAACATTGAACCAAGATTTAACCAAGGTGTTTCTATCTCTAAATTAGATGTAGGACCTGTACTTACACTCACTTAAGTGTCTACTAAATGTCGCTTATCCAATCTTAACTTTTACCAAGTGGTCGCACTTTTTATTCTTCTAAAACTAGACGTAAAAGTCCATTTTCTGGTTTGGGTCAGATTCATGAGAGCATTGCTCTCAAAAAAATTAAGGCTATGAAAGTGAGGCTTTCACCTCTAGAAATCCCTTGGAGTCTACATTCCAGAAAACTAAGCCAATTATTCCAATTGTTTACCATTTGAGAGGAAAGTTCATTTTACTAACTGAAACTCAAAACAGAAAACTCAATTTCCAGATTTTAGTCAACTTCACGCTATCGTATCTCTTAATCTATAAAAGATACAAAAATGAGGCTTTCACCCCTGGAACAGCCATTATGTCTCGTTTTCAAAAATAAACAATTATTTGGCCAATCAATTAAACCATTGACCAATCCACGGGAAATGGATTTTTATTAACCGAAGGTGAAACCAGAAAGTTGGCTGAACTTCTATTTCTTACGGAAAAGTGCATAAATTTTAATCTACAATAGCAATGAATGTGAGGCCAAGTGATGGAGTCTTCCTTATGTGTCTAGTACTGATTCATGCTTTAAAACCCAAACCTTTAGTTCAAAATCTTAGAGATTAACACGTTTTATATTCAAAGGTCCAGATTTGACCTATGATCGTAAATTGACCATAACTCCTTCATCCGGAGGAGTTGGTTGAGTATCCAACTCACCACATGATCCCCTAAGAGTCTATTTTCCAAATATCAAATAATATCAGTAGGCACAAGCCAAAATTTTTGAGAACAAGGGTCGACAACCTGCTGTCCCCAAAACAGTCCGTAAATCCTATTCTAAATCAATCAATAACACATCTAAACCCTCAATTGAGACATTACAATGCCAAAATACTTCAATGCAATCTATCCTATAACCATTATACCTCCCCACCTTCACTAAATTTACCAAGTCATTATAAAAATTACTTGCATGATCATAAAAGTGAAAAATCATTAACATGCACTCACTAGAAAAATTAAAGCAACAAGTTAGGGTTTTAAAGGAAGTTTTACCACACAAAATAGAATGGAGGAATGATCAATCACAACACCTAAATGGTGTTGTGGGCTGCCGAAACACACAAGACCAAACCCAAAAGAATCCTAACTTTTCTATTCCTATTCTTTATCACTTACACTCCTAGTTCATCCCTTGTAGTTCTTGAAGCCTTCAATCAATTAAAGCCCTAAAAATCTTCAAGATCTTCAAAACTAATATTTTTGCAATCAATGCATGGTTGTTTTTAGTGATAGGAATGGATTAAGGATGATTTTAGAGATGATTTGGTGAATAAAGGAGGTGATTTGAGTGGGTTTTGATGATCAAATGGTGGTTTTGGGTGGGTGGTGCGCGAACAGGGAGAAGGAGAGGGAGGTGAATAATTTTTATCTGTGTTTTGGATTTGACAGTATGTGTGTGTTGATACTTATAAATAAAAAGGGTTAATGGACTTGGGTCTTGGGCCTAAACTAGTTAGTGGGTCAAGTTAAGTGGATAAAAGCATGAGGGTGTATGGCTTGGGCTTATGGCCGGTCTAAAGCAAGAGGGAGGAGTGGGTTTCGGCCCACTTCTTCCTAACTAACGATACTTATAATTCTCGGGCCCAAAAACCTTTCCTAGTCCGACACTTTTTCCTAAAACGCAAAATTTAACTCGGTTGCACATGTAAACTTTATAAAAATAATATTTTATATAAAATAAAATATAATTGGCATTCGAGGCCAAAATACGAAGTCGTTGATTTCTCGTTGCTCAAAAACGGTTAAATTTTAACGCATAGCACTTTTATTCAAATCCGACGATTTTCTCCAAAATCGACAAAAGAACAAAATAGAAGATTTTCTATAATTTAGAAAATAAATATATAAGTCGAAATAAATAATGAACTTAAGTTCGGGTTCTTACACATCACTTTTTCCCCACTTAGTTTACTAGTAATATTAGCATACGAAGACTTACCAAGGGCATTTCCAGCCGAAGTAGTACTGCGTAGGTAATGGTGGAAAAGACTCTTCATTTTTTATACATTCGATAAAACTTCTTTTGAAAAATACTGTGTTTTGTAAAGAATTTATATTATTACATTCAATGAAAATTTTATCGAAACATTTTGGCATGTCTAAACACTTGTGTCATTTTGAAACTGTGGGGACCTGTTTGCAAACTCTGATGTTTTAATGTATCGAATGTGAAACATTTTTTTAAGTGTATTTCAAAACGTCTCATTTTGAGGTGTTTTCAATTGATTGTACTTCTTGTTCCATGACGTCGCACCCCAATGTTACCTTTTCGTTGCAGTCCGATTTTGGTGGTGTGACAGATTGGTATCAGAACACTGATCATAGAGAACTGGGTCATTTTCAAAACCTAGACTATGACTACTTCAAAAAATTTAGAGTCTCTCTTTGTTTTATCCGATATCCATGCGCGCGTACTTCCTCGCTGCTTATATTTACTCCCTCGAGCATCAATACTGGTATTATATAAGGTTACTTATATATATGAACTACTTTCTTTTCGATCTCTTACAATTATCTCTGTGAGTACCACTATCTATTTATATAAAAAGTTAAATGTATATAAATGTGACTATCTTATGGTCACTTCTGTCTACTTTGTGAGGCATCTTTCATTTTATATAAACGTTGTTGGTATTAAATATAAACTCTTCTAAGAGTTGTGAGATGCCGATGGTTTCATTTATTTCAAGATATCGTAAGTGCTACGATGATTACAAAACTTTTTCACGAACATTACTAATATTTCTTCATGCTGATATCAAATACTCGGCATTGTTTGGTCGATCCCATTGGTTATTTTTATTATTCAACTCGGAACTAACATTCATCTCTGTACTTCTGAGACACATACGTCATCATGAAACCCACCACATTGAATCATGTCGGTTAACTAGAATACAACAATTAATCTGTTCCCTCGTAACGTGTCATCTGAGAACACCTACTTTTGGGAACACAACTCATTCTTTTCTCCCTACTTTTTGTGATTCTGTAGAATCATGCCGCCAAGAAGACAATTGCTAAAGTTCAGCAGATACCAAGCGACTCATAGCCAAACGTATGGCTGACATGCTCTTTTGCCAAAAGTGGAACACGATCCGAGATGTCGAAAATGAATCACGCATAAAGACTCTCGAGACAAACCACACTAATGAAGGTCACGTCTTTCGACAGGAATATCATTTGGGAACAACACAACAAGCAGCCCCACTCCGAAAAGAGAATTTCAACCATCATATCTAATGATGACCTTTTTGTTTAAAGCATTTCTTTGAAAACTTTTGATGTATTGTTTGCTTTGTGGAACGGATATATCCACTCCCTTCAATAATTAATTGTTTGTACAATTAACTTCTCATATCTCGTTTTAACATCCTTGATATACCATTTCCTTCATATGTGTCTGTTTTAGCCATTTGGCATTAACTCCATTTAAATAATTAATTGAAGAGAGACTTCTGTTGCTAATGACACTTCAGACCTCGTTCCCTAACGACAAAAGGAGTTAGATTATGACAACTCTGACCCCGACCCACAACTATAAAATGTTTCTCATTCCGCAGATACAACTGTTCCATCACAACAAGAGTTGGATTTTTTATTTGGTCTTTATACGATGAATTTTTCATACGGATTACTTCTACGTGGCAACATGTCTTCTTCTCCCAACGATAAATTCTGTTCCGCAAGACACCACACCCTTCAACGGAATATTCAACCAACATCAGAACCAACAACTCCAACAAATGCTCATGCTGAGGAAAACAATGATAATCAAGCAGACGATACAGAAAATGAATTTACCAATCCTTTCTGTACACCCGTACATAAAGTTAGTGAGTCTTCCTCACACAATATTGGTAATTCAAATATGCATACCTTTAATCAACCTCAAGATTCCGAATACCGATGGAAAAAAGATCACCCATCAACTCAAGTTCGTGGAAATCCATCCAAGCCAGTACAAACAAGACGACAACTTGCAACAGATCCTGAAATGTGTATGTTCGCACTCACCGTAAGTATTATTGAGCCGAAAAATATTAAGGAGGCAATGGCTGATTCTGATGGGTTTGAAGCAATGTAGGAAGAACTTCATTAGTTTGATAGACTTCAAGTCTGGGAAACTCGTTTGACAAACCTTTAGCAGAAACGTAATCTAAGCTAAATGTGGTTATGGAATAACACAAATAGGATGTAAAGACCAACAACTATAATTCGTAACAAAGCATGACTTGTAGCTAAAGGTTATGCTCAGGAAGAGGGTATTGATTTCGAAGAATCATTTGCTCCAGTTGCTCGCTTGGAAGCTGTTCGGATTTTGGTCGCATATGTTGCACACAAGTCTTTTCCAATTTATCAGATGGACGTGAAAACGGCATTTCTTAATGGTCTACTGAAGGAGGAGGTTTATGTTGCATAACCAGACGGGTTCGTTGATCCTGATCATCCAGAAAAAGTTTACCGTCTAAGGAAAGCTCTATATGGATTAAAACAAGCTCCAAGAGCCTGGTATGATGAACTCTTAAATTTCCTGATATCCAAAGGTTTTACTAAAGGTACCATTGACCCGACTTTATTCACGATAAGATACGGGGAAGACATTCTACTTGTGCTTATTTTTCGTTGAGGACATTATTTTAGGGTCCACAAACCCTTTTTTTCTAAACGATTTGAAAATTAACGCAAATGATTTGAGATGTCCTTAATAGGGGAAATGAAATTCTTTTTAGGACTTCAAATCCACCAATCCCCACGGGGTATCTTTATCAATCAGGCCAAGTACGCTTTAAAGATACTTAAAAACATGGTATGGAAAAAAGACAAAGCATTGGTACACCAATGGCTACAAAACCTAAATTAGATGCATGACTGAGTGGTGAACCCTAGGACCAAATGACTACCATAGTAACTGGATCACTCATGTATCTGACATCTAGTAGACCAGAAATAGTGCAAGCCAGTATTTTATTGTGCAATATATCAAGCAAGACCGACTTGAAAAACACCTCAAAGAGGTTAAAAGGATCTTTCGATACTTAAAGGGTACCATTAACATGGGACTCTGGTATCTGAAGTGTTCTGGCTTTGAACTAACATTTTTTAGATGCCGACCATGCCAAATGCGTTGATACTCGCAAAAGCACTTCTAGAGGAATACAGTTCCTAGGTGATAAGTTAGTCAGCTGGATGTCATTGGAGCAGGACTGTCTTGCAATGTCTCAGCAGAGGCTGTGTACGTGGCGTTATCTGCAAGTTGTGCTCAAGTAATGTGGATGAGGACACAGCTTAAGGTATTATGGCTTCAACTACAACAAAATACCATTGTATTGTGACTCTTAGTCAGCCATAGCAATCTCATGCAACCCCGTGCAGCACTCCCGTACCAAGCACATCCATACTCGATATCATTTCATAAAGGAACAGGTTGAAAATGGTATAATTGAATTGTACTTTGTCAGAATTGAATACCAATTAGCTGATATGTTTACTAAAGCCTTACTCAAAGATAGGTTTCAGTATCTTGTCAGACAGAATTGGTATGAGATGTTTGACTCCAGCAGCATTGGAGGCGTACTGGCAAATGAATCTGCTTGATATATTTTCAAACTCAACATGTAAATATTTTGAAAAAAAGGAAAAATACAAAATATTAACATATAAAAACAAAATACCAAAAATATAAAATTTCAAAAAGAAAAATAAAATCAAAAAATCAGAAAATGTTTCACAAAAAGAATCTTCTCGACATGTCTCCTAGAATCGATAACATTTACGTACCTAGAAATATTGATTAACATTGACACGGGCGTGTAAATGAAGTTCGAACAGGAGTTTTCAAATGCTTTTAAAACATGTCATTTATAATTTTCTTTATGACTTGTAATCAATCTCAGATTGCAACTCGGACCCGAACGACAAAGGAGAGTGTACGCATAAGTGCGCTTATCTTTAGCGTTAGAAGAGAAGTCTTCTAACATGATGTTTTTCAAAATGTTGAACACAATTTTTCAAGAATTTCTCAATGACGATTCATAATCTTTCAAAATTGTGTGTTCAACACTCCACCCCTCATCAAGTTTTACAAGAAATTCTTCTACATTTGGTGTCATTTTCAAAATGAGTTAATGTTTGAGGGGGAGTTTTTCGAAAAACAATGTTTTAATGTTGTTGGATACATCATCACATGACAATTCTTATGTATTCAACACATTATAAAAAGTCTTAATAACAAATCTGTAATAATGATGACTACTCAATAGATTATATGTTATAAGATGATTAAGTGGTTGAGCACAATTTTTTCATGAATTCTTCAATGACAATTCATAATCTTTCAAAATTGTGTGCTCAACAATGCCAACCCTCAATTTTATATTCATTATTAGGGTTTTTGGCTTTAAATAGCCACGTACTTTCTCACATGTACCCATATAGTACGTGTACTAAATTTATTGCCCATATGGTACCTAAACTTTACATTTCGTGTCAATATGGTATAATTATTACCGGCTACTGTTAAAATCGGCTACGATTTTAGGAATTTTTTTTTAACTTTTTAATATTTTTTTTACATTATTTCGTAAAAAAGTTTAACTTTTTTTACTAAATTAAAAAAAATTCGCACTTTATTAAAACTTAATTTTGTAAACAATTTTACATTTTTTTTGTGCTTTTTAAATTTAAAAATACTTTTTTTACATTATTATTCGTAAACTTTTTTTATTATTTTACAACTTTTTTAAAAACAAAATCACACTTTTTAAATTCTTATTTAAAATTTTTTTTTATAAAAATAATCAATTTTTTTTTCTTACGGAAATTTTTTTAGAAGTTAAGAAAAAATTAAAAAATTAAAACATTTTTACTGTTTTCTTCGAAAAAAAAAATATTAAAAAAAAAAATTAAAACAGCTTTTTAAAGTTAAGAAAAATCTAAAATATAAAAAAACTAAATGTTTTCCTTTGAAAAATTATACAATTTTACGTTTTAAAAAGTACAAATTTTTTAAAAAGTTTTGCAAAAAAATTTTAAATTTTTTAGAATAATAATAACGTAATAAAAAAAAACTATTGTCTCGAATGGTGATTAAGGTATTTCATTGTTCTTCGCGATAGTGCTCCATTGGGAAATGGGGGACGAGTGTTCCTTGAGATGCACCTATCATTGTTCTTCCGCGACATAGTGCTGAAGGTTTATCATTGTTCTTCGCGGAATAGTGCGCAAGGTAATATCATTGTCTCGCGATGTTTCCAGTCAGCGTATTGCAAGATCTAGCTGAGAAGATGATGAATAGTGTTAGGATGCCACGTAAGCGTTTAACCTGTTAAACAGGTGGAAAATTCTGTTTACGTTCCATATTGACACGAAATACAAAGTTCGGGTATGATATGGGTAATAAATTTAGTACACGCATGTTGGGAATTCACTTTTACGTGACGACATTACAGAATTACCATAGTTTATCATAGTCACATATGCGAGGACTAGAATAGTGGCAATAACTATGTATAGTTTAGGTGAGGGGGGGGGGCGTATGGGCCCTATATACCCCTCTATGGCTTCCATAGAAAGGGGTTGAGTCGATTAGTTTGGTGGGTAGAGTCATTTGTATCCTTCATCCATTTTTTCCATCTAATTAACAAGTCCTCTTCAAATTCTCACTACTTTCTCTCACTAAAAAATGGCTATCTTGTGGTTTGACTCACCAAGACCACGGATCTTAGTTTATATGAATCTTTCAATTGGTATCAAGAGCCATGGCTACATACTCTTGTTTGTGTCCGGTTGGTCTCGAGTTAGTCTCAAATCTATCACTTATGTGTTTATGATTTTGTTATCGCATATTTGAGCTTATTGGTTTCGGTTTAAAGTGCTCATTTTTTTCTTCTTTTCGTGCCTATATCAACATATTTTACACTTATTTTCATCTCATCTTACTCGGATAAAAGTTGTTGTCTTGTGTTTAATCAAAAGTGTGGGTTTACTGTTCATCTTATTCATTTTGGGCTTATCTTGGGTTTGCTTCTTTTTGGTTTTATTCAAGATTTGTGGGCTATCCATTTTCATGGACTTATTTTATGACATAAGCTGTGTATGCTTAATTCCTGACTGGGTTTAATCGGTGGGGTTATATCGGTTTGATAATTAATTACAAGAGACCACAGATCCAAGTTTTGTGGTTATAATAGACGGTTCAAGAAACAAGAAGAGCCGAACTAGCAAGTCTCAGTTACAACCGAACGAGTCCAGCACAAGAGGAACCGATCAAGTTAAAAACTCAAGATCCAAACCAGTCCAAAACCAAGAAAGACCGACGAGTCTAAACCAGGAGGGATCGAACGAGTTATTTTAATGAGGACCGATCGAGTCGTTATTAATGAGAACCGAACGAGTATATGACTTGTGAACCGAACGAGTATATGGCTTATGAACCGAACGAGTTGGGCATCTTTGAGACCCGAACTAGTTTAAAGCCGAACCACTCCAAACCGAGTCAACTCGGTATTTACCGAGTTGACTCGGGTAAACTCAAGTGAGTTAAACCATATCCATAAACATACTCAAGGGTCAAGGTCAAAATGAAATGAAAATGATCATGAAAGAAAAACTACTCAACTCATAACAAACAATCAACCATAATAACATCCCATCAATCATATCCAATACTAAGACTAAAACACATCTCACATCACTACTATCCATCTCCTTCAATAATCAAGACTCGAAACAAAAGAAATGAAATGAAAAATTAATCTCAGATTTTGTGGTTATTTGTCACTAATTTTCTTCTCGACTAAACACATATCATCATCGATCCTTGTAGGTTTCTCAACCTCTCTCAATATTCGAATATAAAGAAAGATTATCAACAAATCCGTTGTAATCATCCTTTGTTTCGATTAAAAAAATACAAAAATACATCAAATTAATACCTACCCGAGACCTCTTATCAAGATCTTGAAGACAATAAACACGGAGCTTCGTTTATGTTGTTTGGTTTGCTGAGCTGAAAATAGCCAAATAAATCTCTTTTGGTTTAGTGAGATTGAAATAGAAGAAAGGTTTGGTGTTATCAAGGATTTGTGTTTCTTTTAATTTAATTAGTGTGTGTGATTTAACTATGAAGAGGTGATGTGGTTGTAAGCAGATCTAATTGTTGGAGAGATAAGAGTGTTTGACTGTTTGTGAATTGGAAGAAATGATGTGGGCGGATGAAATGAGTTTAGGGTTATACAAACTACCTAACAATTAGGTATGATATATCCCTAATTTTGGTCTAAGGCCATGTATAACACAAACACACTAAATAAGTTGGGCTGGCTCTTTCTTTTCAAAATTAGTTTGGGCTTACAATCTTATACAAGGACGAGTGTTTATGATTTTAATAAGGGACTAAGCTTAGTGATTATTTCAATGATGTGGTGGGCCGTTCAACAATTACATAGCAATTGGGCTTTGTTAATTATTTTGATTGTGGAATAGATAATGGAGATAATAAAATGGTCGATTGCTAAATGATGTTGGGACGTGTTTGTTTATTTCATATTTGATGGCAACTCATGGTGGCAACTAGAAAATTGACTAATTTTGTTGAGCAAAAGTGGGATAGAGGTGGACTGAGTATAACAGTGATTAACCATTGTACATTAAAACTAAATTCCGCTAAATGATTCACTTGGGATGATTTTTTACCATATTTAGTTGTTAATGGATACATTTGGTGAT